>VWZG01006758.1:793311-822367 GCA_013396735.1 Grallaria varia | reverse complement strand
GGCAGAGCCGCTCCCGGTGCCCGCCCGGCAGAGCCGCTCCCGGTGCCCGCAGCTCCCGGTGCCCGCCTGGCAGAGCCGCTCCCGGTGCCCGCCCGGCAGAGCCGCTCCCGGTGCCCGCAGCTCCCGGTGCCCGCCCGGCAGAGCCGCTCCCGCAGCGGGGGAACCGCGGGCCATCCCGAGCCGGAAGGGGCCCATCAGTCCCAGCTCAGCCCCGCACAGCAGCACCCCCAGAGCCGCCCCCTGTCCCCCGAGCATTGTCCAAATGGCGGGTGTGGCGCTGTCACCGCTTCTCTGGGGGTCTATTTCTGCTCCACTCACAGAATCTCCTGAGCTGTGGCATCTCCTGGACTTCACCCCAAAGGATGAACTTCCTTTTGCAGCATCACCAACCACTGCACCGCTCATGTCACACCTGCTGGGATGGCACAGGCAGGCTCTGGGATAAACACAGCCCTGCCCTCGAGGAAAACTCCACTGAGTGCTCCGTGAGCTTCACGTGGCTTTCTTGCAAAAGTATTTCTTCTGCAACTGATGCAGGTATACTGAAATTATCAAGAATGAAACATTTACATATCAAACACGAAAAGCATGTCTGTGGCTTAAAATCCATGTAACTTTTAATTCAGAGATTACTGGCATTATTAAACCAACCAGGTATAACACATCCAGCAGGTTGCAATGCAGATGGTTCATCTAGAAAGCTGTTCCAGTAAAAAAACATTAACAGAGTACAGCACTGAGATGTACAATTGGCTGTCGTTACAGAACAGCCCTGAACACTTACAGCCAGGTGAATGTGGGCATTTGGTTTGTGGGTTCACACATTGATGTTTTCTAAAATGAAGTATGTAGTGAAGTTAACGTAAATGTGGAAGAGGTCAACTAAAGTGACCAAGGCAGTGGAGCATCTAAGTTACATGAGAACTATGAAGAGATGGGAACTCAGGAGAAGGATACAATGAAGAATCACAAAAGCAACTCAGTTGAAAAACACCCAAAAAACAAAACTCTATTCACTGACTTCTGTAAGACAAGAACTCTTGGCACTCACTGAAATAAAAAGCCCAGTTCAAAAGTGTTAAAGTCCTTCTTTGCCGAGTGGATGGTATCTGTAATCTGTTGCCACAGGTGCTTATGGAGGCAGATTGTAGCAGGAAATTAAAAAAAAAAAAGAGAAGAAAAACTAATGGCAATATGAATGAATAATCAAGGCTTAGACACACTCCTGGACATCCTGGCTCTGACTGCAACTGCTGCTGCAGAGCTGTGAGGAGTGCAGGGAGCAGATACCAGCCAGGCTGAGAGCTCTTCCCAACTGCCACCCCTCACTGCCAGAGGTAAATGTGGGGCTCATACTCCTCATCGGGCCCAAGAAGGTATTTTTACGCCCTTGTGTTCCTTTTGTATTCTAAGACAGAAGTCACTGCAGCTGCACAGCTGTTATTACAGTACTTCATTCAGGGCAAAATACAAAGCAAGTAATGGGTTTTGTGGTTCCTTTTTTTGACTATTAAGACACACTTTGTGATCTTGCTCATTTTCCATTGTCCTGTGCAAGAGGATAGTCAGCACTATTACATTTACAGTTACTGAACAAGCAGCATGCAAGATTGAAAAATAGCATAACACAAGGCAGTCAACCACAAAACAGCTTTGTTTTTAAAGGATATGCAAATCAGTGTCACACTTCTAAAACAAGTAGATATTAACCATGTTATAGGAAATAATTGCTGTGCCTCTTTTCCAGTCTTTTATTTCTGTAGAAAAATAGTTTCTTTTCTTCATTTCCCTTTTTACAGGCTCCACACTGGGTTAAACCCATAGTTCATCCAATAGGCGAATGTTTAGCCACTTTCCATCAGAAGAGACTGTTTTATACACCTACTGATGATTTGAAATAGTTAAAAAACACAAATCAGACTTCAAAACCTAGAAAGAATGGCCTGAAGTACAGTGGACTTCAATTATTTTTATTTGTCTACGGTTTTCTGAGCCTGTGTGGCACCTTTTCATCCTATTTCCTCAAGAAACACCAAGTCCACAATCTTGAGATTCCTTGTGCTAAGGAAAACTGAAGTCATCATCACTTTCAGTCAAGAGCTGAGGCCTTAAGAAAATGCCAGGTGTTCCAAAATATATGCCAAAATGGGAAGTACTGAAATAAAAATGACCTATTCTACAACGTTCATGGCTGAATCTCAAGCTTGAGTCAGAATCCTGGCCAAAATTTTCACAGCTAATAGAAATAATCAGACATGGATTTCAATCCATTCCACCACGCAGAGAAAGCAAGCTGTGAAATTCAGCAAGCAGATGACCTCTAAATTATGTAGCTTTGATTCAGACTTGTTTCCAGCACAACACTGGGAGAGAGAGGGGAAGAGAAATATTTGACGTCAGCCCTGAAGGCCAGTGGTTTGGATGATCCTGTCACTTGGTAGATGGAAGAGGTTCTAGCTCTCCTTGTCTGAGTGTGTTTCAGTGTTTTCCAGGAGTTTCCCAATAACCCAAGGCACTGTGTGTTTACCTCCCTCGTCACAGACTCAGGCTTACTGTCACACGGGATGTTTCTGTAGCTTCACTGATCATCACCAGGGCTGTCACTTTTCAGTGGCAGTGGTGGGGTGGTGAAATTCCTTTCCCTCCTCTTCCACAGGAACCATTACATCGTTGCCTGGGAAGGACTCTGTTTCCTGCTCCGGGTAGTGCATTGCCAGTTCCTCTTCCATGATTTCCTGGCCATCAGTGTTACTTTCACATCCCCTGGCAGGGCAGTTCTTGCCACCAGGCACTTCCGAAACGGACCCCACAATTACAGTGTCGGCCTTCATGATGTAGAGTTTTTCTGAGGAAAGGAAAAAGGAAAAAGTAGTGCTGAGGGTAGTGAACAATCACTGCTGGCCCCTTTTTATGCAACACTTTTTATCAGGACCCTGGGCATTTGACATCAAGTAGATGAAGCTTTCATGGGATGAAGGCACTGAGCTAGAGGTAGGACTACAGGAGAAGGACAAAGCAGAACAGGCAGAAGATACTCACAAGAGTCTGATAGAAGAAGCAATTAACTGAGATCTAGGTATGAAGAATCCAAGGTTTACTCTGCTGCTGTTTCAAGAAACAACACCACCTGCATTAAAACCAGCCTTTGGGAAAAGATTAGCACTGTACAGAAGTCCCAGGGTCTTGGGACCAGCAAAGAAATTAGATGCTTTCCAGCTGAGAATAAACTGCAAAATTTTCTGGGATAGATTTGAACTTTGTGTCCAACTTTTTGACCCTACTCCTTCACAAAAAGGATAAATAAGGCCTTTGCAATGGCTTGGCCCACTACCTTAATTCAGAAGGATTGCTGCAGATCAGACACTGTAGGTCCCATCTGCCTGGAGATATTTGGTCAAATCATCACATTCATCCCAATCCATCACTCACAGTAAAACCAGTAAGGGCATTTAGTAAGGAAAGGTCAGCTTTTGTAATATGAAAAAATCGCCTTCAAATAACTCAAAATTGGGTTTGGAAACATTGCCAGAATGTCTCATGTAATCAGTGTCTCAGGTAAAAATTCTCCCCTGCATGAGCTTCCTTGCCTGACTCTATCTCCTGCTCTGTGCCATGGGAGATCATCAAAGACTTTATGGGAACACAAGGGAGACACATTTTCAGCTATTGCTGTGAAACGAAGAGAAGAAAATGATGGTTTAGTCGTGTGAACTGCCATTGTCACTCAGTATTACAGCATCGTTTTCCAGCTGACATTTTTTGATTTCAAATTTCTTCTGCAAATTTACATCTTCTGGAGAATGAAAAGGAGGAAGAAGGGAATTTTCTGTCAGATTCAAAAGTGACTAAGGCAAACATTAAACTAAGAAAGTGTTATATTCCAATGAATAGGTATTTGTGTGTCAAAGATTCTGCAGATTCAGCCCCAGTCTTTGGTAGGAGATTTGGACACTTTGCAGCTTACTGCTAATCACAGATAATCACAGAACAACATTTTTGACATGGTTGAAAAATTGGAAAAGAGACAAGAGGAAAAATCCCCAGACTCACCAATTCTGTTGTTTGTGTGGTCTCTGACTCGAGAGTCCCCAGGGCAATCTGGGCCATTGCCACTGCTCGGGGTCCCCTCAGCCACCCCCCGATGGGGACTCTGGGCCCTTTCTGTGCTGGACACCAAGTTATTGTTGGTCTCCAAAGAGAGGGTTCTGTCAATCAGCTCCTTCGCTTCTGCCCCACTCTCCGTGGTCAGGATGATCTTCTGTAATGCAAACAGAGAACCCAGGTAGGGGCATGTAAAAACAACCCTGTGAATGTCCCAACAGTCCTCAGAACCCTCCGAGGGCAGTCAGGGCAGCAGGAGGTACCACTGCCAGGGGAGGGCAAAACTCCAGAGTGCCTGGCACGGACAGGAACTGACATCTCTTTGAACTACATTTCTGCATCACTTAAGCCCTTATTAGAAACCAGTATTTCTAAGCTAAATTTTCAGATTTTTTATGACATTTGCAAGAATGTCCCTCATTTCCAGACAATATATGGTTTAGCTACCTCTTATATTTGGCAAAGATCTACCGTGATCCCATGGAAGAACAAGCCAGAGGCTGAGCTGGTTTAACTTCAGAATGGAATTGCCTCAGAAGAACCTCAGGTAGAACAAACAAGCTCAGACTACCTATTAGGTGAGGAATTAATTACAAACAGTTCTTTAAAAGAGAAGCCAGAATCTGAGGGAGGCCAAAGGTTCTGCATCACAATGTTCTGATGAAAAAAGGGAACAATCTAAACAGTATTTTAGCAGATGTGGACATTTAAAGATAACAAGTATAATAAACTGAGAAGACTCAGAGGATGAAAGGGGAATCAAACTGAGCTGTGATGATTTCAGCAGCTGAGGACCTGCTTTCTGTTGCTGACATATTGACTGATGTTTGTTCTATTCATCTGCAGACTGTACTGGAAAACCACCAACTGGTCCTGATGGAAAAACCACACCCACTGTGTACCCAGATCACAGTCATGTCCAATCCTACAGTGATGTGGAGGGGGAGGGAAGATCACAAATCCCACCTGTGCGACTGGGGCAGGAAAATAGAATGGGACTGACACACAAAGCTCTCCCAGAGGGAAGAAAAGGCACGTTCATCCCGTGATTCTTGATCTTGGCCCATGGAATGCACCATGAATGGCGTAACACCAAACCAAACACTCTCTTCACAAGCAAGATTGGCAGCATCATGTTATTTAACACCACATTTAACATTTAACACCCCAAGACATGAAAGTCGCAAGTCCTAGTACAGCTCATTGCTGCTCCCTGATGATGGAAGTCCAAGCAAAAAGGCTGGCACTCTGTAACAGGACATTTAAAAATAACATTGTTTACATTGACATGAAAAGGGATCTGGTTTGGAATAGTTTCACACTTACTGCACATTTGTTCACTAGGTCAGAACCTACAATGGAAAGAGGAAAAATTATCAGAACAAAACTCACACAGCCATAAGAATCTTAATATTTGCTCTGAAAGATCACCTAGCCCTGTCCTAAACAATTGCAGTGCCCACCCTGCCTGCACTCTGGTTTTCTTAACACACAGGGCACACTTAAATGACATGGCTGAGGGGAACCAGCAACATGCTGCTGCCACACTGTGAGATCCTGCTCTCCCCAAAGCCCTTTGCATCACTGTCCACACACCACAACTGGAATTCATCTAAGGAAATGATGAACTGATGAAACTTGTCTAGATAAGCACAAGGCTTATTTAAAAGACAGGCTTATTTAAAAAAAAAAAAGTTAATAACCTTCTACTGGATTAGCAAGTTGGATCAGTTCATCGCATGGTCAGATGAATATTAAGGGATGGGATTTTATGTGTCATTTCATGAGGTGACTCCAGGGAATGCTGTGGAAAGAAGAGAGATGAGAAGGAGGGAGTGGCCAACATTCTGCAGCACTATGAAGCTCGATGTGCTCAGACCTACTCTCTGACTCCACCCTGACATGCAACCACCTTTATTCTCAGTGCAGCAGCTCTGCAATGATGCACAGTAACAGCTTCTGTCATGTAAGGCAAATGAGGGAGGAAAAATTCCATCTTGACAAAATTACATTGCACACAAGAGGCTTTAAGTCATACTCCAGAATAAATGAGTGTAAAAAGCTCTGATTTGTGGTGATTAGGAAAATCTAACACAACATACCTGTCAATGGAAAGGGAGTGCTGAGAGGGGATCAGTACAGGCTGCTAGGGCTAATACTCCCTTTTTTTTTGAACATGTCTCCCATATTTGACTGCCCAGAAATCAACTGTGTGCTTTCCAGCGCTGACATGTTGCCCAACCCTTCATGTACTGTGAGAACAAAGTGCCATCTGGTGGCATCTGGGCACATCCAGACAGTACTGGCCTCTTGCATGGCAGCATAGACAGAGGTTGGACATGAAAAAGGTCCATTTTTTAAATTAAAATTCTATAAAATGAAGTTTCATGTTAAAACTATCCACTTATTCTTCAGACATACGGATCACACTGCTGGTCCATCAGTCACTCACCTTGAGACTTGAGGGCGTATTTGTGTGTGATGACAGAATGCAGATGTGCTGATAAAAGAAACCTTCCATTTAGTCAAACTCATACAGAGCCTGCAGGCTCCAACAGCTTTACCACACCCACAGCTCTACAACCAACCTACAACTGCACATCCTGCTTTCTATAAAAGAGGGAATGTGGTTCCACAGGCACACCCCACAGAGGTCACAGGCAAGGCTAGGAGAGTCATTGCCAGTGAAAATCTGTTCTTCTCCTGCCCAAAGCCCAGTCCAACTCCCAGAATCAACAAATACTTAACAACACTTCAGGTATCATTTAATATTAGTGTTTGAGCTGAGGGAAGAGAGTTGGTTATCCTTTCTCTGCCCTCCATAAATTCATGGCTGCTTCAATCTTTCCTGTTCCTCTTGCCTAGAACCTTCCTCTGACCTGTCTTCCCCAGGCTGTAGTGAACATCCTCCTCCCCAGTGACCTCCATGAAATTCTGGGATATTTAAGCTCCCATTTGGCTTTTACTGGGAGATCAAACAGCACCCCATGTATCACAGCTTTAAAAACTCACGCTTTCCTTTGAGGACGAGGATCCGCCTCTTGCAAACCTTCCATTTCCAGAAGAACAGCAGGACCCCGAGCAGCACAGTCCCACAGAGAACCAGTGCCCAGAGCAGCACACCTGAACACAGTGGGGAGCACCCAAGGGTCACGAGGGGCACGGGAAGGGGCAAGGAAGGGGGTAAGGAAGGGCATGGGAGGGGGCAAGGAAGGGCATGGGAGAGGGCAAGGAAGGGAATGCCTCTGTTACCTCCCATTGTCATCTCCCCCTTGGCTGAGGTGGGAAAAGTGCCAGTCAGAGCTTTCTCCTCAGGAGTTGAACTGGGGTTTTCAGTTGTCACGGCACTTAAAAGGTCACCACTAGCAATGGTCACGAGGTTCTCCTCAAGCCTTCTCAGGTCAGAGTGATCTGTTTCATTGCTGAATCTCGTCAACAAAGTGCTTTGGGTGAGGTAGGTGGGCCATTGGTCCAGGCAAACCTGATCGTGTGTGGCATTGCCTTTGCTCAGTGCCACTTTGTTTAACTTGGCACAGCTGGGAATGAAAGAGAACAGGTATCAGTGCTACAGGAAACTGCCACGGTACAAGATACAAGTATTTCCCATGTGACAAACATCCCTTTGGTCATTTTTGTACCACCTTCAATTATTGCTTTCATGTCACATGAAGCACATGTCACATTGCCTCACCCCCATGGCGTTAATTCTTGACCTGAATGCCCACACAGGTGTGAATTCCACTGGAAACTACAAAGGAGGCAAGAGGGATTCTGTCCTTCCCTCCCTCCATCCAGAGCTGTGCACCAGTTACAAAGAGAGGCTTTCTAACCTCTGGCTGTGGGCCCAAAGCTGTGCCACTGCCCCTAAGATAAACCAGTATGCTTTGCACCAGAAGTGACATGTCCCATTTCATCCTTTGTTAATTTCAATTAATTAGTCTGTCATGTTCAAGAGCCATGGACTTACTCGGTGTGGGGCTTGCAGATGTCAGTACTGGAGTTTTGGTCAGAGAAGGTCCCAGAAGGGCACTCTTCACACGTGACATCATTTGTTGAGGTGCCTGAATAAAAACAACACCTGAGGACTGACCAACTCAAACGCAGCAGGTGAAGGCCTGTGGCCAAGGGCAGGGAGGCAAACTGGCATTCCTACCTCTGAGCTTGACTCCAAAGCCAGGCTTGCAGGGCGTGTGCTGCTGGCAGCGCGTGCAGGTGTTGGTCACGGCCGTCCGGCAGAACAGCCCCGGCCGGCACTCGCACACGCGGCTGGAGTTGAAGGAGCACGGCCGCGTCTCCACCAGGTCGGGCTCTGGGGGCAAACACAGGGTCACACGGGACCCCCTGCAGGCCAAGGGCAAGGGGGGCACAGCGGGAGGCACAGCCGAGCAGCATCACTTCAAAGGCTCAGGAGGCAGAACAGGGGGCTCCCACTCTTCATGATCATGGAACGGCTCAGCTTGAAGGGACCTTAAAGCTCATCCCATTCCACCCCCTGCCATCCCATTCACCTTCCACCAGCCCAGGGTGCTCCAAGCCCCGTCCAGCCTGGCCTTGGACACTTCCAGGGATGGGGCACCCACAGCTTCTCTGCCCAACCTGTGCCAGGGCCTCACCGCTCTCCCAGGGAAGAATTTCTGCTTAACATCTAATCTAAACCTGCCCTCTTTCAGTTTAAAGCCACATGACGGCAACTTAAATCATGAATAATTGGAGAAGCCTTTAGACAATGGCTTGTAATATAAGACAGAAAGTAGAAACCAGACTTGGACAGCAGTGGAGGAGAGAAGGTTTGGGTAGTCCCCAAGTCAAAAGGAAGCCACACTGATTATCGGCAAGGTAACACTCTGCTCTCTAACTCAGTAACCGAGGATGGGTAATTCTGCTGCTGGAAATTCTAAATGAATAAAATACCAATAAAGTGTAAATAAAATACATAGACTGAATATAACTGCAAGGTACATGCTGGGGAAAGCAAACCTTCCGTGCATGAGACACAGGCATCACATCGTGGCTTCTGGAACTCTGTGTTCACATACTGCCCAGGCCCACATCTGATGCAGTCTGCAGCAGGGTCCCGAGGACAGGCCTTCTTTTTAACAGAGCCTGGAGAGAAAAAACCCAACAAACCCAAACATGCAGGACACCTGCTCAGAATAATGGGAGACAACCGTGCTGAAGTGTTCTTGGAGGTTGGACACACTCCCCCAGCCTTCTCTTTGTCACTTGGTTTCTCTGGCACCCCCATTGCTTCCCCTGTTTGAGGGTGAAGGGCTCACGGCTGTCCTGGGACAGGACATCGATCCAGTTGGAATGGGGTGCTGCTGAATGGGCACGTGGCAAGTCATTGTGCTGACAGAAAGGACCAGCAGGGCTGCAGTGAGGGCAACAGTACAGGATGTCCCAGTGGGAACCCTGATGGAACTGCACAAAAATGCTGGCAATCCAACACTAAACCCCTCTGTATTATCTGAGCTCAAACAAATGTCAGAAATTTCCTCTGTGAGAAGATACTGCTGGTGGTGAAGTACCACAAAATGCCCCACCCGCCGAGGGGTTTTTTGGCCAATAGGGGCAGTTTCAGACATTTCCAGAGCTCTTGTCTTACCAAGGTGTTTCCTGCTGCTGATCTCATGTGCCTCTGAGTCACAGCCAGCAAAGCTCTGTGTGTCCCCTCTCAAGGGCTGTTCCCTCCCTCCTTCATGTGAGACACTTTCTAAACTGTTGTGACTATGAGAATTATGTCAGACTTTCCATACCTTCATTTTGTATTTTTTGTCTCTGAGCAGAAACTCATTTAGCCTAATTTCACTGTACTATTTCACACCCTGAGGCACATTGAAATTAATTCTTAACACCTGCTTACTTCTGGCTGCTTCAGTGTCAAGTGCTAAAAAACACACAAAAATTCTCTGAAGTTCTTTCATTTGCAATTTACACCTTGTTTGCATGCACAGGATTTTGCAGATACACAGAGTGCCCACTGTCTCGCCAAGAAAGGCTCTGTGTATATTTGACTGAATTATAGATATGCTGACCTGAGGGACACTGGTAACAGCAGCTTTGTGCAGTTTCATCATAGAACCAGTTTTCATGTGTATCACAGGAATGAGGTGGGGTTAATGATACCTAGAAATTGAAACAGCAAAAGACACAATTAGAAAACAACTGATTCTGTACTAGAGCAGACCCCAATCCCTGTCTCAAGTGATGGCAGCTGCAGATGCTAAGGAAAAGCCCACACCTTTTTGAAAACTCAAGTATCCCCAAAGCAACTAAATTATTGTCTGCATCTCCTTTTGAAACCTTACAACAGTTAGCAAATTTTAAAAAAAGCATAAAAAGCACTGTCTGGAAACGGTCCCATGTTAACTTGAGCTAAGGATTTTTGGGGGAAGAGAAAAAAATCCCTAAGATGTGTAGCAGATCTCCAGCTCTGCGTGCACAGCACTAAGAGGTGGTGCCATATTCAGCATCATCTGAATGTAGGCAAATTGGCTGCAATGCACTGAGGTCATTCTTGTTGGCAGCAAACAAGCTTTTCTGTTATCCATGCAGTCATAGTGCTTGAATTTAGCAACCAAAGGATGTGTTTCTTATAAACCGATAAACTGTTTTTCCTGTCATTTAGGGGCAAATTCTACACTGAGAACAAGAGCATTTTGCCTTGGAAAGAATGGTGCAAATGTTTACACAACGCAGCCCGTATTCAAATAACACATCCCACTTCTGCTGCGAGTGAAGGTTTTCAGAAATAACCTTTCATTACTACATAACTGATACTTGGTTAGTTTAAAAAAACCCCACCATACAACAGTTCTAATATTGGCTTAGAAAATGAGACCCAGCTATGAATTGGAACAAGAAGCATTATGATAAGACTGTTTTTGTATGGCTGGGCCACTAAATGCTGTGGGAAATCACAGTACTACAAGTGTTCTGATGAGATAATCTGATTTTTGAATTTGGCATCTCCCTTAATAATCCCCTAAAACTGTTGTAATCTGAATTTCATTTTCACTAGTTGCTAGAAGGTATAAACAGCAATTTTTTTGTAAAGAATCAATCAGCAGATTCCCCTGAGATTTTCCCACATGATACTGGTAGAGCAGTTAAATATTTCAGAAACCCTGTGTCTCACTTTCTGCAGATGAATTTCTCACTGGCCTTTGAAACAATACCTGCTGCCTTTGTACCCTGTGCAGAATTTCACCACCTAACTCATTTCACAGCCTGTTCTGTTTAATGCACAGAAAACACAGAAATTATTGAACTTCCATCAGAAAACAGGAAGTTTCAACCAAGGAGGAAATAAACAAAAGAGCAAGAAATAGAAACATATCGAAACCACCAAATTTCGTGGAGCTCCAGTACCAGAAGTGAGAGGGGGACACATCCCTGCATCGCCCTGGCCACGACTCCCTGCGAGCACTTTTTCCTGGCCTTTGCCTGGAGGGAGAGCAGAGGGCTCTGCCTGCCCGGCCTGACTCACACCTGGCTCTCCCACGCACGGGGTATTTTCCTCTTGTGCAGAGGAAGAACCAGGCTGGAAGAAAAGGAAGTGGAATCTCCTCTGGTCTCTGCAGATACAGCCTGGCCAGGCAGCCCCTGAGCCTGAGCTGAGCACGAGGAAACCACACAGAGGGTCAGCCTGGAGTCACCTCGGGGATAGGAAGTGAATTAACTGGCTCCAGGAAGAAAACCAAAGAAACTACAGCATCCTGACTGTGGCTAAATCATCCTGGACTGGTTCCTCTGTAAGAGCTGTGGGAAGTCACCACAAACATGTTTTTCTCTTCCTGGTTTTCCTGGGCAACCGACTCTGGCCACAAACCAGGGTGGGAACAAAATCCTTGAATTATTTATGCAGCACATAAGCTTATAGTATATTTGTGTGTTTCTGGGTTTAAATAAAGGAATAGTGTTTGTGTAAAAGTGTGAGGGAAGGGCTGCTTTTTAAAAAGTTACCTTGTCTGAAATATGGAAATCAAGAATTTAGGGTTAGATTCTGGTCCTGGATACAGCAGTGCACATTCTGGTTATGAATTCAACCTGATGCCAGTGCAGTGAAAAATTCCTGCATGAACCAGGCATACACACCACACAAATTATGAAAATACCCATAAGAAAGAGAGCACGGAGCCTTTTCCCCCGTTTCCACAGGAGGGCAGCCCTACACCACAGCTCCACATGTGCTGCTCAGCCCCAGCACGGCTTGGGAGCCACCTGGTCTGTCCACTGTGCCAACCCCGGGGCGCTCTGCTGGGAAAAGAAATCATTCTACTATATAATGGCAGGATTTCTATGCCCAAAAAGCACCTTCTGAAAGTACCACCACTTCCAATCCAGAGTTAGCTGCAAAAGGGCTTTAAGAGTTGCCACCTGTTCAGTAGAAGGGTTTCCTGAGTATAAAAATAGTGTAGATTTCAGTGATGAATAATGTACATGTCAATGCCCAGCCTCAGTCAGCATGTCCCCGTTCCTGTCTTCTTTCCCCCTGTAAATCCCTGAGCTGTCTGGCACTGCCTTGTGTGTGACAGGTCTTTGCCCAGGCACAGCTGGGCTGGAAAACCTCAGAGCCACTATTTCTGCATTATTTCTGCATCTGTGCTCTGTATCAGAGTAGATTTGATCTCGGCTGGACATGAGGATGCAATGCAGAGGTGATGCTGCTTTATGCCAGTTAAATAGAACTAACATATTAGATACAAAGCAGTTAGATACAAATTTGGGTTTTTCAGTGCTTGCTTGTGAGAATTTGTTTTTAGAAAGTAGACTTTTTGTAGCTCTTCTCACTTTCCTTGTTTCTACAAACATGTTTGCTATTCCAATTTAAATAATGGGAGTTGTAAAGAGGGTGCTGAATTCAGCGGGCTACTCTGCAATTCAGTCAGGACAAGGTTTGACTCATTTATTTATGGTCTTTTGAGCTCATAGAGAAAAAGTGATGGTGAGGCAGAGCACAAAATTTGCTACAAATGAGCTGTAAGTCAGGAATAAAGCACATTACGGTAAAAAAAAAAATTCTGCCAGCAGTGGTTATTCTAGAACTGACTAATTCTGCAGCAAAACAGTTAACTGCCTGTCAAACTTCTAGCCAGTTCTGACAGCACAAAAGCAGCTGGTAATCCAAGGCTTCAAGGAGTCAAGCTTCCTCTGTTTGATAGTAAAGACATTGTGAACGAGTGAGAGTTCACTGAACATAAAGAAGAACAAAACCCAAACTGTGGACTCGAGTAAGGTGTAACATGGTTTAAAAATAGGACCAGTAACCAACGAGTTGTTCCCATTGAATAGTATCACTTGGACTCCAGTAGCAGTAAAACAAGTATTTCTATGATAGAGGTAATGCAAAGGACAGTTGTTTATCCCAGCAAGATCTACATATTTATTCCAGGTAACTGATGATTTTGCAGTGAGTCTGAATGTTGACAATGAGTATCAGAAAACCAAATTTTCTCATTGCCCCTTTCATTTTGTGAACAAACTACCAAAGTGATGGCAAATAGAAAAAATATCATCCTTTTTTTTTTTTTTTTCTACTGCCTTTCCCCTAAAGCAGTTTGCATTCAGCAGACCCAACAAGTATATCTGAGTGAATGCCCTCCCAAGCACTCCCCAGGTGAGCCAGGACTACAGACTTTAATCCTTCTGTAATTCAGGAAGGAGACAGTGGCAGGACAGAGAACGAGGGAAAAGTAGAGCAAACTTGCAATGTGGGAGGGGAATTTACAACTAAAGACATGAGACCAAACTCCTACTCTTACCAAAAGACTCAGGAAGACCTTTTTCAAATGTCTATGAAGAGGATGCAGAACTGCATTATTTTCAAAGCTCTAATTGCAGTCAGTGTCTTGTAAAAAAATCTCCTGGCAGCCCAAGTGATGTCGTCTTGTTCAGTTATAGTGGACAGACAGGTGTCCTGGGCTAATACATGCTTGCATTTCCACTGCAAGGGAAAATGTCCCATTGCAGGATCCAACAAAGAGTGCAATTGCTCACCTACTTGAATTTACCTGTGCAAAGAGTCTCTGTGAGTGACCTTTGTTTTTTTGGCGCGGTGGCCAGGGAAATGACATGGGTTTCTGCCAGGTGCCATGTGACCCACGGGAGGAAGGGGAAGCGGCAGTGTGGGCTGGAAGGAACCCACGCGAGCTGATACGATCTGAGCGGGGAGCTGGGGAGCACCTACAGCACCGCCGAGTGCAGCTGGAGGGCTGGGTCTATTTTAAGTCATTTTGATTCAGAAATAATAGTGGATTCATGAGGAAGCCAGAGCTGGGGAGGGGGGGGTGGTAAAGAAGAAGGTCTGTTATTGTTTTGCCCCTATGCCTTTCCATTTGGCACTCCTGACAGGCAGCAGAGGAGTGAGCAGCAGCCTCTGAACGAAGCCCTGCAAGGAATGTGCCACTCACAGAGCGCCCAGGGAGAAAGAAAAGCCCCCCACCCCAAGGAGAGCTCCCCTCGCCCCCTGGGTGTCCCTGGAGCTGCAGCAACTGCAGCAAGTCCAGCTCGAAGATGCAGATCACAGATGGCATCTCCTCCTGCCTGCAGAATTCCCACGGAGGGCAAACTCTCCTGCCTGCTCTGCTTAATGCCTTTATCTCCTGACAGCTCTGCTTTTCCCCCTTAGCCGCCCATGCCCCGCACAAGCCCTGTACCTGAACACAGCCGCCCTCCCACACCCAGCCCTGCCCCAGCTGCTGTGCCCCGAGCATCCCGCTGTGCCCCGAGCATCCCGCTGTGCCCCGCACATCCCGCTGTGCCCCGCACATCCCGCGGTGCCCCGCGCATCCCGCTGTGCCCCGCACATCCCGCGGTGCCCCGCACATCCCGCTGTGCCCCGCACATCCCGCTGTGCCCCGCACATCCCGCGGTGCCCCGCGCATCCCGCTGTGCCCCGCACATCCCGCGGTGCCCCGAGCATCCCGCGGTGCCCCCCGCCTTACCTGCAGGGCTGCCTGGGTGTCCTGGAGCAGCAGCAGCAGCCCCAGTGCCCGTGCCAGGCTGCAGGCAGCCATCTGAGCCGGTGTCAGAGGTGCCCGGCTGGCAGCATTGCAGGGACAGCCGGGTCGCCGTGCGGGTGCAGAGATGCTCCGAGGGTCCAGCCTGGCCCCTCCGTGCGTGTCACTCAGTCCAGGGCCATTCTGGCTGCTCAAGACAAGGACACAGACGGGCTTTGAGGCTCAGCGAGGTGAGAAAATCAGTTAGAAGGGACGGGGAGGGGGGGCTGCCCCCAAAGACTAAAAAAAGCAGCAGCCCAAGGCGCCTCGGTGCTGGGTGAGCGGGTGCGGGTGTGAGCGGGTGGGTGCCCAGGATGCCCAGGATGGCCGCAGTCCCCGCACTGCCCTGCCCGCACCCCGCAGTGCCCCGGGCTGCCCTCCGGGAGCGCCTCGCCCGCAGCCCGGGCCGGGCACGGGGCCAAGCCCTGCCCAATCCAGCCGCGCTTTTCAAGAGCCACGACCGAGCCCCGGGAGAGTTCCCAGTAAGAAACACTCATCTTTTCAGTACAGTCATTTTACTCCTGTTTGGGTGAGGGGGTGAAGACTCACAACCAACCAGGGTGACTCTACTAAGGTTTAGGCTTTACACATTGCCACTTGAACACCAGCATATCCCAGAGCATCCTCCTGAGAATCCTTCCCTTTCCTCCACTCCCACTGGAAGGAAACTCCTCTTACTGACAACTGTCCCTAGGTCTGCCACCACTCCCTTTGCTCACCTTCATTTGTTACTCTGGCTGGTTTTTGTGCCTGGAAAGGCTGCCGTTGGTTGAATGTGTCATGAAGCCTTCTTATCTGCCTGGGAGTTCTGTCACAAGTGAAGGTTAGCCACTTCAAACAGGGCAGAGTGCCTTGAAAACCTCTCTTGAGGTGCACAGGAAAATCGTGACAATTCGAGTTCTCACACCTCTGGGTTTTTGTTGTTGTTGCTGTCTCTGACTCTTATCAGCAAAAAAAAGAAAAACTGTAGAAATGAGGGAAGATAGAAAGTTGGATAAATGATTATTTTACTAAAGACTCAGAGCTACTTCACTGTCATCACAAATGAACACCAAGGATGACATACCACAGAGCCCCTGTGGAAACACTCTGCAGTGTGTTTAACTCGCAGCTCTAACTCCTGTCTTTTGAAGTGACTACCTGGATTTCCTCCTCCAGAATGCCACTGTCCAAACCCCAGGCACTTCCAGTACATTGCATGGAGTGTATTGGGCACATAACTCCAATCCCTCTTCCCTCTGTCAGGCAACTGCTCAGTTTCTAAGCTCTCTTAATTATAAAAGCTATTGGGGTAGGTATACCTTGAAAGTATAGAGACAACTAAATATTTGTACATCAGAGTATTACATCCTTGTATTCCCAGTTAAATAATGGGCTGGAAAACACCTTAATGTTCTTAATATGATATTAAGCAATTCTTCCAATTTATGAGTGCAGTTTCAAAGTACAGTGGTCAGGGCAATGGCTGAGCTGTTCGTGTTTTTTATCCCTCCCCTCTGTGCATTTTTTTCTCTGCTCAGCCCTGTCAAAGCTTTTCTAGCAAAAGGACAGGCACCAACATAAGAGACAGCCTGGAAGGTTTAAGTTACACTGCTGAGGGCAGAGTATTGGATACTAAAACTAAGTATGTGAGTACAAAAATACTGTGTGAAAGACTTTCCCAGAACTACCAACAGGGAGAGTTTTCTCTGTATTCCAGACAAAGTAAGACTGAAACAAGCATACTGAGCATTTTGTATATGTATACCAGTCCCTTTTTAATGAATGGTGTCAATAATTTTTTAACCTCCTGGATAACTACGACCAAATTTGGCTGAGGAGGCAATGCCATTGAGATTTACAACGCTGCACAGAAGAAGATGCCTCAGGTAAAGGGACAAGGTGCTCGTGACACACTCACTGAGGGAGAGGCTGCAGGAGATCAGTCCTCCTCAGAAGAGAGACTTCACTCCCATGTCCAGAGTGAAAACATGTTTCCCAGCTGCCATTTCTCCTTGAACTTCTTATTCTTAAGCTCATTCTTCCTTGAACCAGATATTTAAAAGGATGGGAAGTGGAAAGTGCTTATTCTTGCTGCTGGGTTGTCAGAAAGGCCGTTATATCACACAGAGCTCTTACAAGTCTGTAATAAAAGAACAGCAAGGAAGAGGGTGAAGAGGTTGTTTCATGGGAACATCCCAGCCTGCAGTCCCAACTGAATGCATTACTGTCAGACTTTGTGTATTTTGATTTCAAATACAACAAAAGGTGCTTTCCCAAAGAAGCCCTATCAGTAAGTGGAAGAAGCACCTCCATTTTAGACAAACCCACGCTACTGTTCTCTATATGCTGGCTGCATTTCCTAGAAAATAGTTCTCTATGTTAACATGAAAAAAAAAAGTGCAGAAAAAACAGAAGCAAAAAACCAGCCCCTGTTTCCCTGGTCTTCCATCAGAGGACAATGTCTACCACAGAAAAGGGGAAGCCCCTCATGAGCATGATATTACGATTTGCAATGTTGATTTGATTATGTGCATCTGTCTGTAATATCTGAATCCCTTTCTCCTTTGGGTGTTAAAGGCAGCAATGCCCCAAGATAAAGTTCCTTGGCCCTTTGTACTTTAACTAGTTAATGCCAAGCTTAGGTAACTTTCATGGGGTGTCAGATCAGTGCTGATCATGTGTGTGTGCTTGGAGATGCAGTGGAGCAGTGGAGGTTCTGTGAGTCAGCAGTTGTTCAAATGTCCCTTGAGTACTGCAGCAAGAGGATGCAGCGACCCAGCTAAGCCATGAGGAAAGTCTCCACCAGATGCCCAAAGCACCCCTTCAGCACTGTCTGTCCACAGGACAGTGGGAGCCTAGCAAAGGAAGCAGCAGTGGAATATTCTAGAGCAGCACTGGTACACATGTGCTTGAGCAAAAGTACTCTTAACATTTTCTAATTTTGAAGTGGCTGATTTTAGTCTCATGTTGTACTTTTAGCACAGTTTCTCCTGGTTTTAAGTACATATGCTCAGTTAATATGGATTCAGCTGTATCAGAGAGAAAAACCACTGAGAAAAGTGTCATCTCTGAACACTTGTCAGACAGATAAAAGACACCATAAAGTTTAAAAGAACACATATTAAAATACCTTGTCTAAAATCTGTATTTCAGTGTCTGTCAGTGCTGCTATTTAGAGAATTGCAGTATGATGAGAAAAAACATCACCACTCTTGCTCCTTAGCCAGATGAAACACCACCAGACCCTGAAACTCCATGGGACACATGCCATGTACTCTAGGGTCCAAATCAAAAAAAGAGAAATGAAAGCATTTCCTGCAATAAAAACCACAGAGAATCTCATGGTTAAAAGTACGAAAACAAAAGATGAAGAAAGGAAGAAAACCAAGAATTACTTTCTTGATCTCTTTTGCAGTTGAGGCATGGGAGAGCTCTGCCCTTGGGCATCCTGAGATGTGACACTGGTAACAACACACAGGAGCCCAGTGACTTCAGGCACTGCACGGGAAGCCAAGAGACTGAACTCCTCTGGAGATCCCCCCATAGCCCAGAGAGGACAGGCAGGTTGGAGGGCAGCACTGGTGCAGTGAGATTCCCCCGAGACACATCACACAGTGAAGGAGCCATTGGGGTTGAACTGGCTGTAGTGACACAGCATTTGAAATCACCCACATAAAAAGGAATGAAATCCCATTTATGCCAAGCATGCCACAGACTGGCAAAATTCTGTCCTTCTACTCTGCCACTGATTATTTGCTGGCACATGCATGTCTCTTCTTCTCAAGTGTTTAATCTTTGTCAATCCATTTAATTATGGCACCCCAATGCAACCCCTCTGAACTATACTGAAATATCACAGGTGCTCTGGAGATCTGCAGAGCTGTATTAATTCAACAATTCACCTTGGTATGTCTATCCACTCCGATCAACTAGGAAGATGGTGTGAAGTTCTTGTTGCACACTTGTTGAAATATAGCAATGGCTTAAAACAACAGTTACCATCGGAGGAAAAAAGGTTATAATGGTAATAATAAAGATAACATGGCTTAATTTTCAATCAGACTTCTTTTGCAGATGTCATTTTTATTATGTGAATTAAAAAAACTTATAACTATTGGCTTACATAAAGTGGTAAAATAATTAATGCAATAAATGTGTATAAAATGACTTGTGGCTCACAGTAGCTTCAAAACTAAAGCACATTTTGAGTCAGACTGAAAAATGAGAAGAGCTGACAGAGAACTCAGTTCTCTCAAAAAAGGCTTGGCTTCCATGAAGGAAACCAAAACCTTCTCACAGAATTACTATGCCCACAGACTGGGAGAGAGAGAGAGAGAGAAATGACCTTAGATGGGAGATCACATCGTGTCTGTACTTTCAGTAATTCTCACCACAGCTCCTGCAAGGGTGGGATAGTTACACAGGGTCATTCTCCACAGACAAAGCTCTTGACAGAAGAAATTGGAAAAGCACCAAGAGTTTCAATTCTCTACATTTAAATCCAAATTTTAAAAGAATAAAGGTTTGGGGAAGACTGGCCAGGCGGTTCAGACACAAGAGTGGAATACATTAGTCCCCAGTACTGTCACAGACTTTTTGGGTAACTCATGTACTTTCTGGATACCTTGGTTCTCCTCATCTAAAAGTTGAGTTTTAAAGCTTACCTAATAAGAGAAGCAAGAGGAGTTTTCCTTTGCTGACACAAAAAAAGCAAAGTCAGGAAACGTTAAATAATTTTTGTGAAAGAAACAAATGGGAAGATTTTTCAGGATGCAGCTTTTTCAAAGAGCATAAAACTTTTATTCTGTGGCTACAGTTGAGCATCTCAAGCCTTCCCAGGAGGAAGGTTTGCTCTGCAGAACCAAGGGAATACACCAGGTGAAGGAGAAAACCAAGTCCTTATGTTTGGTCTGCCACTACTCAGAAAACTGGTGAAATTGAGGCTTTTAACTCCAGAGAAGGGGCAGAACTTCTGTTGTGTTTTCAGATTTGACACACTTTGAAAACACATTCTTCTGGGCTTTGAAAACACAAGTTCCAAAGACATGAAAGCCCCCAAAATCAAAGTTTGCAAATGACTCAAAAAGTGAGTTCATGCTACATGCAGATGTTTCACCTGAGGGTTCTGGAGACAGTCATTGCTTGACGTGCTGGTAACGAAACAGAAGGCATAAATCAGCACTACACTCATTCAACACTCCTGATATTAACTTTTACAATATACTGACAAGAAACACTTGATCCTGAGATATCAAAGCTATTTTAAAATAACCAGAGAGAGCAAACACAAACACTGATGACAGCCTAACACTGGTACTGAGCAGACAGGAGCTGGGTTTTAACTATACTTCTCTGCTCAAACCAATCACAAATGTATTATTTACTGTGTCTCATTTGCCTAATTATGCAAAGCTGTATTTCCCATCCCATGAATCAGGTTATATATATGCAAAACAGTCAGAAAGGGAAACTAAACCACCAGCTTTATCATCAAAGCATCAGGCAGAAGAGAACTGACACAAAGCAGCACACACAGAGTGAGTCAGCCACCAACAGGAGACACAGCTGCCCAGACTCAACCAGCATGTTCCCAAATGCCAGGAATGAGGAAAAAATACAACTCCAGGCTAAGCCCACCTCCAGGAACAGGATACAAGCTATCCCAGAGCCCTGTGCCTGCACAAAAAGGCCAGTATCTGTACTGTTTTGTGGCTTAGGACAGCCTTGAAGACACGAGTATGCTACTGGGAACTCGACAGGGGCAGTGTCACAGACTCGGTTCTAAGGGAGAAAGAGCCTTAATCACACGTCCAGTGCTTTCACAAGTGTGAGCAGCCGGATGTATTCCCAGCTCTCAAGAGGTATTTTAATTCCACACTGGTTCCAACCTGCATCCACCAGAGAGATTCACATCAGCTTCTGAACATTACAGGGCTTCCCTGACCCTGTGGACAGAGTGGAGCAAGCTTGCTGTCACTTATTTCAGGATAATTAACAAACAGATTATGATGTTTAATGCTTTGGGTTTGAAGGCAATGGAGTACAAATGCTGAATTTGCTCTTTTCAGTATAAAATTTGGCAGCCAGTGTCTTACAGTTAATTTTTTTTAAAATTAGTATTTCCAGTAATGGAAATCATGTGACAATTCCATTCACCCTAGAGATGCACAACCCAAAGCTAAACTCTTGCTAAAAGTAATGGTTTTCATTTTCCATTCCAAGTCTTACATTAACATTTTATAAACTTTCAGTCTTGCTGTCCTTGCTTTAAAAAGTCTATTCATACGTTTGATTTCATAAATAATGTATTTTATAGAAAAATAACAGTGAATTCCAAGAAGCCACATGAACCAAATTCATTCTCTCAGCTCCCAGAAATATATTTGAGGCAGGAATTTCTGTTTCAGAAAATTCAAGTCAAAATAAAACATCAATTTTATTGGTTTTAGTAAAGGAAAGCAAGATCAGCCTATACAGTTCAAACAAATCACATTCTGTATTTTGTTTTGGTACAATTAAAAATCTACAATGTTTTCTGTTTTATCTCCAACAAACTTGGAAAAGCAGAGGCAAATACAATTTGCAGATATTTTAAGGCATTATCTAGCTTGTTAATGAATAAAATATAATTTTAACATGTTTTTTCCCATACATAGTTACTCTGATGTAGTACACCCTGTAGCTGCACACATTGCACTGAAAATAAATTGGATTCTTAAAATTTTAACTAAATTAATGAGAAACTCAAGTTTAAGGCACTAGAAAATTACTTCAGACATTTGGAAATTAACATATTTGTGTCACTGCACCAAACCAGGCCCTTCACAGGCCAGTTCCTCACCCTGGCACTCAGAGCTGAGGGACTCTGGTGCTGACTCAGCAGAGGTGGCAGATGCTGCCCTGGCTGTCCCTGGGGTGACAGTGCAGCTCATCCGGGACACATCCCCTCAGCCAGCCTCGGGTGGGACAGCTCCTGCAGCTGCTCAGAAGTGGCTGTAAGAGGCAAAAAAGAGAAGGGAACAAATATATTGGACTGTACAAACTCTTGTAAGTTTGTACTGGTCACTCATGTATGTGCACATCTATGAAAATTGGGGAAAATCTGTTCAAAGATTTATTTTTATCCAAATTTCTTTGTCTGTGAGCTGTTTTCACATCCTGTGCCCATGCCTTCCCCTGGGCAGCCAAGTCAGTGGTTCACAGTGTTGAGACAGTGGGGTTTAACCTGGGAGCTGCTCTCTGGTGTCCCTGTCTGCTTTGCTTTCTGTGAGGAGAGGCACTGCTGGACCTGGAGCGTGCCGAGGGGGGCAGGTGCAGATGCTCAGCAGTTCTGGCTTCTCTGGGTGCTGAGATCTGGAAACCAAATGAAGAGCATATTAATGAAAGATACCACAGTGATCCCACTTTGATGAAGACTGGTAAGCTGAACAGGCTTTTGCCTGTTGTGCAGCTCAGTTTGCTTGTTTGTCACTGTGCATAGTAGTTCACACAGCAGCAAAAGGACAATGTGTCCCAGTGGTGACGAGGAGATAATCTCCCAGGAATTTTCACTTGCTCAGCCCTCGATAATGATCATACCCTTTAGAGATGGACAGCAATTTCCACCTGTGCAGTTCCCACCATCCCCAGGGACTCTGGAAGCTGTTCTTACCAGGCGAGGATGCAGAGGAGCCTTCTCTTCCAGGGCAGCTCGCAGATCCAAACTGCTGAGCCTCGGCTTGCTGGAAGGGACAATGTTTTCCCAGCCAGCCAGGCAATGCTGTGAAAAGAGATGGGAATGCTTTGCCCTTTTTTACCTGCTGTGGCTTAAATGTGGCTCTAAATAGTAACTTCAACACAGGGAAGTTTTAGGAGTTTTATATGACTAAGCAGAAAAAGATGAAATCTCCAATGAAGCAAAACTGTCCCCTCTTCCACCTTCCACTGGCCAATTATTTCTCAAGTGAACTGCTTTGTGAACTCAAGCACCCGACCTCTCTGAACCTGTCTCAACTGACTCATCCAGTTCCCTAAACATCAAAACTAAGTTTCCACCCACCTCCTCCCTGGAAATCTCTAGGCCAGGGTCAAATTAGCAATACTGCTTAGCATTTATCACTGGCTGGAACACAGGACCAGCTCTGTAATAACAGTTTTAAATCCACCCTTGCCAGTACTGATTACACTGTGAGTATTTCATGGACTCTTGCCTCCCAGACTCCTCAACAGCCATGGAAGGAAACACAGGCACTCTTAGGTGTGGTTCATTGTTCTGCCCCACAAGGTTACAGCTCCACAGAGTGCTTTCCTCTGTGCAGAGTAAAGCATCGAAAATATGTCAAACACTTTATGCCACCTACACAAAGGCATTAACTCAGAACATACCAATGGTTTTTCTGGCTATCTCAGTGATGCAGGTCAGAAATTTTAGTGGAAACCCTGCCAGGACAACGAGTCACATATTTTCTTTCTCCCTGGTGCTGGAAAGCAACGCTCAGCCTGGGCTGTGCCATCAGCAAGAACAACTCACCGAGGATAACGCCAGATCGTCTGCCAGCTCAAAGCTCCTCCTGCGATGGGCTTTGTACTTGTAGTCAGGCAAAAGGACAGACCTGGGAATGCTGACCCTGGAATCACACGAGGGAAATAACTGCAGAAGAAATCCCACTCCAAATCCAAGGGCCTAATCCCAAAGTAGAATGGTTTAGGGCATTAGACAGTTTACATCCACATTCAGATTGTAGATCAAATTTGGGTAAAACAGGCATTTGTCATTGACTTCAAAACTGTTTGTGCTTATGGAAAAGATCAGCGAGGAGTTTTTAAGCAACATGTATCTCTGCCTTGAGAACATCAACCTTCTACAGAGCTGTTGTGATGCCGTCTTCACCTGACCGGCTTTTTCTTCCCTACTGTTTCCTTGAGTTCTCCACATTACAAAGCAGTAATTCTTGTTTACCTGACACAGGTTGGCTCTTCCAGTGTGCCTGGGGGCTGGTGGGCACGTGGGATCTTACACACAGGGCAGGCAGCCTCTGGATCCAAAGGGACAGTGAAGAGGCGCTGGTTTAACCGGTAACAGTAAAAACCTGCACAGAACAAAAAACCACCATCATCTTTCTTCTTTGTCAGAAGGTTCCTCAAACCAGCCAAGAAAGCTGTGTTCCACCACAGTGCCACACCTGCATTCTATAAGAAGAACTGCCTTTCCTGAAATATCTTTTACATTTCCTGTTCCCAAGTAAGTTCCTAAAAAGCAAACCCAAAACTTCAACCTCAACTTAAAAAAAGAACATTAGCCAAATACAAGAAACTCTGACAAATTAATGTGACAGTGATTGAGAGAGGATCCCTAGAAGACTCAAGTATATTTGGAGTAGCAATTTGCATCTGGTTGAAGAGGTGCAGCTGAAAATAACACATTCTTCCTCGTCTTGCATGATATGGTGCTGTCTCAGGATGACAGGTGAAGACTGCTCAGTTGTTTTTTCCCAGAAATTGAAGTAGGCAGAAATGTGATCTTACACTTATGGGAATTGGTTATCAAATCTGGTTCTTGTTCAGGAACTGTATAATCCAGAACCTTGGGCCTAAAGAAACACACAAAGAGATCAGTTGGTGAGGGGGGGCAGGTGCTCTGAACAGCCCTGGCTTTTCCAAGCACACAGTTATGACTGGGAGGTAAATAAAGGCCCTCAAAGACACCCTTACTCCAATCAGACCATGGTTCTCACTACTAAAGGGATACATTGCTGCTCCAGCCCTTCCCCATTCCCACTTACTCCAGGTGCTGCTCATCAATACAGGCTTCCCTGTTGGCCTCTCGGAACTCCTGCAGCTCAGTGAAGTATTGCTCAGGTTTTTCTATCACTGATGACTTTGTATCAAGGAGCCCTGAGAAAGCCAAGGAAAGAGGAGAGTTCCAGGATTTACCAAATTTTGGAAAGCACCAAAGCCAACCTCACAAAAACCAGTCAAAACAAAATAACAGTAATGAGAAGAGGAGGCCACCACATCGAGCCAGAGATGTGCTGTGTGGTTTGGGTTCCTTATTACATGAATTCATTCCAGTTATTTGGCATCCTCTCTGACCCCACCAGGCTTTGCCATTTTTGCTGCCTGGATTCCCACAGCACTGCCGCTTCACCATTCCAGGGAAGCACAGGTCACATGTGGACAGGAAATAGCCTCTGACAAAGCTGCAGCCTCTCTGCTGAGACCTTCATCATGGACTCTAGGAGAGCAGTCCCACCACAGCTCAACCAAAGGGGTCATAAACTGTGTTTTAACTCTTCATAACACCATATTGTGCTGAGAGCTTTGCTTCAGGATTAGGATTCACCTGCAATCCAGTCATAGCCCAGGAAGGGACGGGCAGACCAGTCTGTACCCACAGGTAAGGCATCTTCTTCAGGGTCAGACTGGAAAGTCACATGATGAGCTTCCTTCTGGGAAGAAAACAATTCAGAAAGACTCCTTAGTCATCTAGCAGGACATTCAAAGGTACAGCTGAGAACACAACTGGCAGCTCTTCAAATGGGATGGCTGTGGCTTGTAGTTTGAAGCTGGATTCTATCTATGCCTCTACCAGCAACTTGCTCACTAGCCCTTTGTCTTCTCAGTAAATAAAACAGGGAGACGGGACAGGTAAGGCAGGATTTTTCAGAGCTTTAAACAAAATGCTGGGCTCCCTCATCTCACATCCCCAGAGATCAGGCAGCCTGTGCTGCCTTGGAGGATGATCACAGCCAGAGCCTGCCCTTCACACCCAGGGGAACAATCTCTGAACAGCAGCACTGCACCTGGCTGCTCTCCCTCAGCAGATGGATCCCAGATGCAAACACAGGGAGTCTCCCAGGTGTGTGTGACAGTTTTGTGGTCTGCAGTTCACTGGCTAAGGAAAGCAGGGCCTGAACAAACTCCCAACAGCCCCTGGCTGCTACACCTGGGAACACTTCCAGCCCCAACTTCCAACTTACACAGTGGGAACAGGGCAAGTGATGTTCTCTTGGTCCTGCCGCCCCATCCTTCTACAGACTGGGGAAAGTAAGCAGAGCATTGGTTTGACATTTACCTTCAACTCTTTGGAGCAGGACGTCAGCAAGGCTGATTTAGGCATTGTGGGCTCCCTGATGACCACAGGCTGCTCACTGGGCTCTTCCTTTTGCACTCTGCTCAGTGGTGGGCCCGGATGATTTTTCTCATGGAAACCACGCAGCAGAGCAGACTGTTTCCTGTTCTCTCCATGTCCCAGGAGGAAGGATTCTTTCTCTGGACTTCCTCGAGCATGGCCAACCCCATCTGCTCTGGAGGTTTCTCTGTCACACGTAATGATTGCAGACACTGGCAAAATACTCCTCTCTTCACCAGGAAAGCTGGAATCCAGACCTGTTGCTTCCTGTGTCTTTGCTTGTTGTTGCTGTACCCCTCTGTCCCTGCTGCTGTGTTTAAGGGGTGAACTGAGGGCTGCTCCAGCTGTGCAAGCTCTGGGTTCCACAGACATCGCCGCTCCAGGGTCAGCTGTGGACTTCACAGCATCCACCTGATTTTCCTTCTGTAAGGACAGAGACTCTTACAACTCATGGCATCAGTCAGATTACAAATACCTTTCATTAGGACATTTCGCTCAGTAACAGAAAATGAACATCTCACTCTAGTCTGCTCACCCCTTTAAATTCCTGAGGGGAAAAAAGAAAAATCTTTATGCTTATTCATGAGACATTTTTCTTTGGAGAAGATAAGAAAGAGATCTACTTCCAGCTAAATGGAGCTTTTCCCAATTAGAGTAACCACTAAACTTTCAGCCCTTGTGCTTAGAAGAAATAAAAGGATTTTGTTCCACAATGTTCATTCCTATCTTAGACAAAGAAACCTGCATTTCTCAGGCAGGAACTCATCTCTGAACCCTTTGCATGGAGGACAGATTGGGACCACAGGATAAACAATAACCAAAGGGCAGCTACTTTTCTAACAGACTCCATATTCCACATTCCACCTTCTACCCACTCCTCCATGTCCATACATATCCTTTCCCACACCACACCATAGGCAGAGCTGCTGTCTGTCTCACAAGGCCCATCTGCTTCCCAGAATTTCTAGCACAGACACCACACATACCCCACTCCTGGGCAAGGGGACAGATCCCTCAGCAGCTGTGCTGCTAAGAGGAGATGCTGGAAGGAGTGGCCTTCTGGGAATTCTTCTTCTGATCTCTTCCTGTGTTGTTTTCAGCCTTTGTAGAAGGCTCTGGTTGGCCTGACGCAGCCTCTTCAGGAGCTCTAAGTCCATCCTAGGAATGGACTGTAAAATTCCTGTAAAGCCAGAGAAAGGGGGAACTACATAAATCGAAGGATTAAGTGAAGAAGCAGACACAGGAGAAACCACCCTCAGGGGACTTTTCCTAAAACCCACTTACAGCTGCTGAAATTTTGCAGTGTTGATCCTCTCTCCTGAGAAATCAGCCAAACTCCTTATGCCAAGAATCAGCACCACCTCAGGCTTCTCTCTCCTCAGGTGGACTGTCCAGTATTTTGCACTCAAAAACTGGGAGCTGACTGAATAGAGACAAGAAGCTGCCAGAGGAAACAGTAAACTGGAAAAAGTCACATCAAAAAACTAAGTAAGAGACATTTGATTCTGAGGCTGTTATTTAGGACATCCTTATGCAATCCTGCTTTAATGTTCTTATGAAACATCAAAATTTATATTTTGATAACACCAGGATGCTTGTAAGTTCAACACAGGACTAATTAACATAAATGTATTTGCTACATCCAAAAGAAATACTGAGTCAAAACTGTCCTTAGGCAGGAAGACTCCAAAAGGCTCAATTATGACTCAGGACAAGGGCTTGGGCAATTCTAATCCCACAGACTAATTAAATTAANAATAGGGGGGGGGGGTGAAAAGGAGTTAATAAATAAAGAAATAAAGTCTAGTTTGACTGGAAGGCTGTCACACTGTTCAACATCTTTACAACACCACAAGCTCCCCTAAATTTGCAGAAAGTGGATTTAAAAAAAAAAAAAAAAATCCAGAAGAAAGCCTTAAACTCAAACTCCCACATTACTTTTGACTACACTAATAAATTATGTACTCAATAAAACTACGTAGTTTTCTAGGACCTCTTGTACTGAAGGATCCCTAAGCCCTTCTCTAAAGGTCATCTGATTTGTTTTTGTGTTTGCTACGTTAGCAGCCAGCTGGACATGGAGAATAAAACGCGGTACAAAGGCACTAGGAGGAGCGGAGAGCAGTGCTAACAATCAAGGAGCCACACCCTCTCCTTGCTACAACAAGTAAATGAGAGGTGCACTACAGGACTTAGAATTGTCAGTCTTGAGGCACTAATTTTGAGATAATTTGGAGGAAAAAAAAAAAAAACAAAACAAAGCAAAGCAGTAGTTCTCACAACCTCCACAGGACAAAGTTTACAGCACTCTTTTCATCACTGCTTATCAGAAACAGAACGCTCTGAAAATAACATCGGCCAAGGGACTTTCTGGCCGGGTTTTACCAGATAAGCTCCACTCTTGGTACGATCTCCAAGGAGCTGTTGGTCCTTGGCGCTCAGGCCCGGGGGTCACGTCTGTGGAACGGCTGAGGTGGGAGTCCCTGCGAGGAGGAGCCTGGGCCCGCAGGCACCGGCCGGTCCCGCACGTGGCTCCGCGGGCCGGCCCTGCCCAGCCCTGCCCTGCCCTGCCCAGCCGCGTCCGCCAGGAAGGGCAGGAGCGGTTGGCAGCGGGCACGGAGCGGCCCCCGCGCACTCCCTCCCACCGCCTCCCGAGCCCCGGCCCACCTGCAGCGCCCGCACCGCCCCCGGCCCGGCCCAGGGGGGCCCGCCCCGCCACAGCCCCGTCGGCCGTTTCCATCGCCCGGGCNCCCGCACCGCCCCCGGCCCGGCCCAGGGGTGCCCGCCCCGCCACAGCCCCGTCGGCCGTTTCCAGCGCACGGGCACGGCCCGCCCCGCCCCGGGCTCCCGGCATGCAGCACGG
>VWZG01006758.1:765082-793143 GCA_013396735.1 Grallaria varia | reverse complement strand
GCCCGGGCTCCCGGCATGGTACGGCACGGTACAGCCCAGCCCGGGCTCCCGGCATACGGTACGGCCCGGCCCGCCCCGGGCTCCCGGCATGCGGCAGGGCCCGCCCCGGGCTCAGCACCGCTCGGCGCGGCCCCAGCTCTCCGTGTCTCGGCACCCAAAGGAGCCGTTTTGAAAACCTCACTGGAAACTGCCCTTTCCTAACGCGCACAACATAAGTTAAGACACCGATTCACCCTCCACTAACACGGTACTTGCTGACCATTGCTTCCTGCACTACCCTCAAGAAATCACTGATTCAATCCTGACACTTGCAGTGAACTAGAACTTTCTATCAGACAATTCAGCGTCATTGGTCCCCTTGTTAACGTTCAGAGCACAGAAAAAGGTCACTACTGTCAAACATGCACTTCAGGACCACATGGTGCACATCTCAAAGAGAGGTACTTACTTGCAGGGGAAGATTCTGTATCACAACGTGCAGGAGATGGCAGGAGAAATACTTTTTCCAATTCATTTTTATTTTGGTTTCCATTGTTTACAGCACTGTTACAGTACTAATTCATGCAAATTTATCACCTTAAAGGCAGCAGAGAGGAAACTCACTGGTAAGAGTATTTTGAAGAGCTCCATCAACATAACACAACAGGAAAAGAAAGTAGCAGCAATAAAAGTGCATTTAGCTGACCTTCTTTAATGGGAGTTTGGGGAAGACTGTTTTTGGAATTGTCTGTTTTACAGATTAGTTTAGCCTTCTTCATTAAAATCAGAAGAGAACAGCCTCCTGACAGTGTTCATTCCCCCATCACTCTGAATTAAGGAAGTACAGCTGTAATTTGCTTCAGAGGAATCCAGCTCATAGGCCTATTAAAAGTTTGATTCTCTATCATTCAGGCTTCTAGGGACAAGGGTTCCACACATAGTAAAAATTCTCTCTCATGTATCAGTTTTGCTTCTGAAAAAATTCAAGTGGTTCTTTCCCCCATTCTGCAGGCTGTGTCAGCTCTGCAGTGAGAACACACCACCCAAACAAACAGCATCAGAGGCACACACAGCACCAAGACACCGGGTTCTAAGAACCCAGCAATCTCTCTTCCCTTTACAGATAAGACATTGCCTTAAAGATCAGCTCATTTATCAGATTTCCCCTAAAGGCCTGCTGAAGAGATGTTGGTAACACCACGTCCTCAAAAGCAAGGTCAGCATTTCAAGTAGTCAGGAGCTGCTGAGCAGTGGTACATCACCCTCTGCCTCCACCTGGCACTGACAATTTCCTAGTGTATCAGGGATGTCCTTAATGTTTTAACTCAACAGAATAGTACATAACTTATTAAAACTATGTATGTGATAGCCTGAGAGAGCAGAGATCCAAATTAGTTCAAATAATACCCCCAGCAGAGTAACAGCAGATGATTCCACTTAGTACACTTCACCACAAGCCCAGAGCACACAATTCCAGAGGCAAGCACACAGATTTGTTCCTTGCTCATTCTCGAATCTGATCCAAGCTATATTTATGTCCTGGTGGCTGCTTAAGAAGCCCAACCAAGACCAATGAAGCCTTCTGATGAAAACACCTTTTCATTTTCCAGCTGGAGTCAAGGCTGTCTACTGGAAGGGAGAGATTTGTTTCCTTTTTGTATTCTGGGCACATAAGGGTCTTACCACCAGCTCCTACACAATCAAGATATTTCAAGTCCTAATGCAAATCTCAGAACAGCCTTACCTAAGGAGTACTTACTTGAGGGAGTAAAAATAGTGAAATATGAGTATCAGGCAGCTTCTTTCTACACCTTCAATGACACAAGAAACAGAGAACTTGTCACAGGCACATACATTCACATCTGAGCATGAGCAAGAAATCCTAAGGCCATTTTCAAGGGAAAAGTCTTGCTGTCAATAAGAACACCCCAGTGCTCAGTAGTTCTGAATTCAGTTGGGACCTGCTCAAAGATAGCCCATAGTCTATGTGTGTGTGATGCTGAACAGATTTAGGTTGTCACTAACCTCAGAACTACAGGATCTGATTCTGGATTCTTCAGGCATTTTGTGGGGAACAGAAAGGTTATACCCGACACATTGCAAAATACTGAGCCACAAAGAGGAAAAGAAACTTTGCAACAGAGGAACCTAATCCTACTACTCCTAAAATCAGCGAGAAATTCTTCTCTATCAGTTTGAACAGGAAAAGACTTAAATCCTTACAATTCCCAAATCTTATATTCCAAATTCATAACTGCTTCAGGGCAAAACTCATTCATTTCATCTATTTGCAAATAAAGAATGTCTTGGAAAAAAAGTTGCATTAACCCATTCTTGCCCTGGCATGAACAACAAGGGGCACAACTTCCCCCACCCCAGAAGAGTTATATCTGCCAGCTTGTTCTTACACTTTTAACAGAAGAGAAACATCATCTAATCCTATCCCTGCATGGACTGTGACATCCTGTGGGAGCTCTACATGAAGCAAAATCTCTTACAGCGTGTAATCCACATGCTGTTCTTGTGGCCAAATAGTGGTAATGGAATTCCAAAGTCCTGCTTCCAGAAACACAGCTGTGCGTTTCCAAAGAAAGACCACATTCATTGACTTAGCTCAAAAGGAGTTTGTTACATTCTGTCAACTGGCTTTTCTTTCCCAGTTTTCTTCCTCAACAAGCTGCCAAATGATCAGCACTATCTCCTTCACAGGACCTAGTTCTGTCTTTGCAAACTATTTGTCCGTGACAGGAAATGGCCCAGACTGTTATCACACAGCTCTTAAGAGGAACTAACTCCAAAGCCACTAAGCTTACCAAAGCAAAACCTTAATCCCTCTTGCTCTGAAAGAGGACTGGGTTTTGCTCCCAGGTTTAAGCATACTGACAGAAATAAACCTCTCTATGAAGGGACATTGTGATTCTGTGTCATGTTCTAGAATAACGGAGTATTAACCTAAGAGACAGGCCTGCGTGGGCTATAAATGCATTGTGAAACCACCATCACATCCGCATGCATTGGACATGTGTTTAGACAGACAGCTGCTTGTCACACACACACCCACCTGGGGCTTGCCAGTCAAAAATTCTGTCTTCATGTAGTAAAACAAATGACTCCATAAAGAGGTGTCAGAATAACCCATAAAGAGGTGTCAGAATAACTTTTAACCTGATAAACATTTTTTTGTTTGCTTTAAATTTGTTTAAAGCAAAATAAAGTGCAGTAAAAGCCCCCTTGAAATGTACAAAGCACACATTCCTCCAGCAGTAGCCTGGTCTCATATGAAGGAAAAAGAAGAGTTATTAACAACTAGTGTTTAGAGGTGGGACACAGAACAGGGAGGCAGAATCCTACTGTTCACACAGCAACTGGAAACATAGCAATAGGCTCTTGCTCATTCCGGTTAGGGAATTCCATCACCCACCATGTTCTCTGCAGTAATTAAGACAGCACTGAAGGGAACCTGTTGTATTTCCCTCTTTTACACATTATCTGCTTTGCTGCAGGTACTGATGTATGAACATGTTGAGTTCGCTGTCAAGCCAACCCGCTTTGTTCCTGCAAGGACAAAAAGTGTTAGGTGAATGAAACAGCCCTTCTCAAGCCAGTCAGAAAGAAGTGCCAGTAAAACAGCACACAGCAAGGCATGGAGTGCCAGAGCTCCACTCCAAAATGCTGCCATTCCTTGCTGTTCCTCAGGTCAGGAATGCTCGCCTGCTTACAGTCCCTGGGCTTTGAGATTGAAACTGAGATCTTGGACACAACTTCACACTGATCTTACTGTGTAGGTAAGGAATGTTTGAAAAAGTCTTCCCAACAGCCTTTGCAGGGTAAAGAAATCAGCAGACAACTGTATACAAAAGTGAGGGTGAGACTTTTTGCATGATTTTTAAATGGCCTGAAGGAGCTTGTAGGAGTAGAGGACTGTACGTTTTTATAAATGGAAAGGAACCATAATTCCAAACAAACCAAAAACAGGAAGGAAAAGATATTTTGTGTGACAGAAGCTTTAAATGACTGTCCATGGGAAAGTACCTGGTGAAAGGGAACATGAGCTGGTAGGGAAAGGTGCTGGTGTCTGCACATCAAATGCTGTGACAAAGACAGGCTGAACTCAAAACTACAGCTCATCTGAACATCCTGGAGCAATCACATGAAAAACAACTGTATGAAATAATCAAATCTCACCTGAGCAGTTTTGCTTTGCTCTGCAGTGAATCCAGAACTTCGATCTTTTTATTCATGGCAGAAATTTCCTGCTCAAGGTTCTCCCGAGTGACATCCACTTGCTGACACAAATGAGCAAATGTTCCAGCAAGCTCTCTATGAAACAAGGAGAGGAGCTGGATATGACAGAAAGCAAGATCAAGCAGCAAAGTCAAGGCCTAAATCCCTTTGATGTATAGTGATGATGGTATCATGACTCAGATAGTCATCTTTCCACTTCTGCACAAGAATATGTCAGAGCATCTTGATTTGAGCCATGGAAGTACATTAAGACTAATGCTTAACAGCACCCAACCACTACACATTAAACAAACAAACAAAAAATAGTAGTATTATTTTAAAACACATGTGCTGTTACATGTTCCAAATCTGGAATTCAGAATGAAGACTTATCTTGCTTTAACAAGGAAAAGCATTTTAAAAAAAAAACCGAACAGAACAAAACTCACTGTTGGACTTGGTGGCTGCAATTGGAGCCCGTGTAACTGACGATGAGCTGCAGCTTCTCCCCAGCATACTCCACAAACTGCCTCTTGAAAGCTCTCTCCTTTGCTTTCGTGGTCCAAGTGAGGCGCTCATACACATAAAGGAGCCCATAAAGGCCAAAAGAGAGCGCAATCAGTCTCCAACCCACAGCCTTCCAGACCTAAAAAAGCACAAGGAAAAACAAATTACACAATCATCATCTTGGCTTGATGCACAGAGCATTGCAAAATCAGCTCAATATTTATACTCAAATGGAAGATTAAAGGAGAAAGTATTCACTGTCCGTGCATAGCAAGTATCTACAGGATTCAACAGAGAAAATGCTTTTCAAATCAGTGCTCCAAATTTAGTTACATAAATGCTGCCCGGATTGCCAACGTACCACACCACCAACCACGATGATCCCCATGGAAGTTCGAGAAGTTAATGAGGCCAGTCCAGTCACCATGGACACCATGAGCTCTTCCTGGGTCATAGAGCCCTGAGGCAAAGGAGGCAGACTGGGATTTGCTGGTGTTAGAGGTCGTTGAACCTAAGTAAAAAAGCAGGGACAGAACAAAACAAAACCAAAGGACAGAGTAAGAGAAGGCAAGCCACCGCTCTTCCCACCAAAGAAACTCCAGCAGCCACTGAATAAACCAATGTCACATATACCCCAACCACTCAACGAGGTATCTTACCTGGTCATTATAGCCCATCAGGGCCCGACGACCATTCTTTGGTCCCAAAAACCTGTTCACCAGCATCGTCCAACCAAGAGAGAAATGGAATTCTATGTCCTCTTGGAAGTCAGCACAAAGCTTGTCACAGTTCAGATCATAGCTGAGCATGAAGCACTGCCGGGGAATTAACATGTCTATTTGGCCCCGCAAAGAGATTGGGAGGAGGGGTTTTAAACCATCTGCATAGACAGAAAACAAAAACATGCAAAAAATGGCTGTTGAGTTCACAAGAATTAACTGGACTTTTATTCCGTAATCAGGGTAATTATGGCTTGTTCCATCCTCCACAGTTAGTTTCCCTAATATGTTAATTTTCTTAAGCCAAGCATGCCAGAAAATGAGAGATACATCATCAATTACTATTCAATCCTTGCTTCTTCAGATCAACTCAGTAACAAATCTTTCCATGGATCCTCTGAAATCCTTACAGGTAGTTGGTGAAGTTTACAGATTAGCAACACCTTGGAAAACAGAATCTGAAAGCCAGTTCTGAAAGTCTTTAGGCACCATACTCCAATGAAATCCCATATTCAGACAGGTACCTAATTACAAGTCATTCCCATTTCATTAGGATTTGATCTGAGAATGAAGTTTCCAAAGCCATGATTCCTTTCTGTCATGAGGATTATGCTGACTGTACATATTCATTAGCAAATCCAAGCACAAGTTCAGACCCAGAACTAGTTCTCTGCACAACAGCCTTACTCATCAAGGTGGAAGCTAAGATGATGTCAGCCGACATCAGCCCTCAGATTAATGAAAACCCCTGAACATTTACCCAGTTATTTTGCATTGTAATTCAAGGAAAGAGAAAGGGAAATATTGCCTGTGGAACTGACCTATCATTTCTTGCTGCATTGTCTGCAGGGAAGTTGTGATTGCATTGGAGCAACGATCTGACATATTCCGGCCCAGGCCTTCCTCAATGTGCTTATGCAGCTCCTGACAGACAAAGGGTTATTAAGACTAGAACAACACAGGTCAGATGCAAACTGCAGGTGCTAGAGCTTGCTAGTTAAAAAACCCTCCCAGAACAGGAGCACACATTCTGTCTGCCCACTCTTACAACATTAATTTCATTCTTCCTCCAGTTTTTCAGTGAAGAGGAGGAAAAGGCAAATGAAAAAAATCTCACATGTACTCTTTAGTCTAGGAAAAGTTCTGTTTGATCTATACAGTATGATACATCATATGTGTATCAGTTTATCACTGGGATTATTAAAAAACTAAAGCCTTTGCTTATATTTAGTTGGAAGGATGTTAACCATCCCAATGATCTGGTGTAATTATTGACTCAGAGATAAAAAAGGCCTCTTAAATTGCTTAAGCAACTGGTAAGAAACAACCATCACTTACACTCTTGTACACTTTCAGAACTACTTGAGATGGATGGAAGTCTGCTTGGTATTCATCTACCAACACTGACAGTCGTCTGATTTCTTCTGCCATGGCATTTGACACCTAGAGAAACAGCAGAGGTCAGAAAATAAAGCGTCTGAAAGCATTTCTTCTCTTCTCATCTGTAACTCCCACATTTTTAGTTCTTCAAAGCTTTGTCAGCACTGTGTATTTTCCCCACCATGCTCGTAGCTGTTTCAGACAATCTAGTTTTCTGCAGCCACTCCTCCTTACCTGCCTCTCCACCTCTTCTGTGATCTGTTTGATCTTCCGCTTGTAATCTTGAGTCAGGAGCTCCAGCTGTTTGTCAATAAACCCTAAACGATCCTGTCGTTCCTCTCGCATTTCCAGACAGTAAACTCTGGTGAAAAAACAACCCTGTCCATCAAAATGCCCGCAAAATGCATTTTTGAATTCCAGAAATAAGATAAGATTCTCCCACCCAGTAACAAAACATGTCAGTATCTCCAATACATTATACGGTCATGGAACAGGACAAAAAGAAAAGGTCCTTTTCCCAACACTTCCACAATTCACCAGTACATGTCCTTCCCACTCCCAAACATGCACATTCTGCTTTGCATTTCAAATGTTCATGTTCCCTTAAATGTCTCCCAGAGTACTTCAGTTACTGGAGCACCAAGCCTGAGCTCTCTCACCGCTGTTCCTGGGCAGCAACGTGCACAGAGTCCATGATGAGCCGAACATCTTCCGCAATCTGCTTTGCTCTCACTGTATGCTGCTCAAATTTTGTTTTCACTGCTGACTGTGAGATACATTCCTGCATACAAAAGGCAGCCCAAGATTAGCAGCAGGCAGGGGCACACTAACACAACTTCTCCTTCCCACAGGATCTATTTCCAGAAAGTGTCCCCACTAGTCCCCAGCCTTTAGATCTAACCAGCACACATAATGCTCACCTCAAACCTTCTCTCGAAGTTCTGAAACTCCAGCATTCTTACTTGAAATCCATCTGCCAAAGCTCCACCTGAGAGAAGAAAAGCATAGAACAACCATTTAAGTTTTGAGAAAGCAATCAGATGTTGGACAACAGGAAATGATCCTGCTTTACACTGAAGCCAATGCAAAAGTGCTGCTAAGTCACCTCTTTGATTGCTCTATTAGTCATTTGGCCCCAATTTTATACATTTTTTGGAACTAGATATTCCCTATTTTCTTCCCTTCAAGGAAATTCAAAATTTCTGCTAGCTTTCCTCACCTCCTTCTGGCATCCCTTGAGCCTTCTGAATCCTGGCGTTCAGCACTTCTTTTGCAGACACAAAGAAAATTCGATCCCCTGCCTGGGCTCGGTCCACCACACCCAGCTCATCCACCAGGAAGCTGGTACACCGCTCCATGTGCTGCCGCCGCACCTGGGGGACAACCGGGATAAACAACACGGCCAGTCAGATCCACTTTATCACCTCTTCAAGGTCAGACCAAGCACCCACATGCCCTCTGCTGGTCTAAGCTACCAACACAAAAGAGCAAGATCAAAAATGTTCCTATTTTATGGAATTTTCCAAAGGTTATCTAAGTGATCTAACATCAAAAGGCCCCTGTGAGAGTCCTCCTCAGAAATTTCAAGAGTAATGTCCTGATCATTAGTCTATGCTCCCTTTAGTCTCCACAGCAAGGTGATAAAGATTCAAACTGTAACACAATCAAACACCTGCAAGGACCAATCAAAACAGACTCCATAATATCCATGCAAAGAGAAGTTTAAACTCATCACAAACCTCTTCCATGTATTCTGGTTCAGAGGCAGATGCATCCCAGCGGTTATTTAAAATAAATATATTGGGTCGAGACAGGCGTTCATTCACCTTGTGAAAGAACTGCTTCTCCTAAGAAAAATTAAGCAAAACCTCTTCAGATCAATATGTCAAGTTTTTTTAACCTTTTTTAACCTTTAGGCAAATTCACTGAACAAATGGACTTGCACATACAGTTTGCATCAATGTTGATTCAGAATTTGCTACCAGGACAAATACATCGGCATCAAGACAGAATTTGTCGATCCAGCTGTCCAGCTCTGTGGTTACATCAATGCCAGGGCTAGTGATAAAGAGAAATGAGATATTACTGTGCTGTGGAAACAGCAAAAACAGAATTCAAAAAATTAGTAGGAGATGTGTGTCAGCTTTTCAGGGCATTAATTTCCCATGTCTGAGCTACACTGTGCTGCGACGACAGAGTACAGATTTAAAGGAAGTACTGACCAAGGAGATCTGACTGCTAACTACAGCAAAGAACTTTGGTCACTGTCACAGATTAGAACAGGGTCAGTCTCCTTGATGTTAAACACATATTTGAAAACATTTCCGTAATTAGTCTGTGATAAGCAGGAAAGGAAAGAAAATTATTTCTCACCTGTCCATCAGCACCAGGTCATCCTTTAAAAGAGAACACTTGGAATTGGGCCACATTACACTGACTAGGCTGCCAGCATTCAGATGTTCATCCTGATGAAGGGCATGAGCCAGCTGGTTTACTGTCTATGGAAAGATGGAAATAACAGTTCCTGTATGCCAAGACCCACTAACACAATTATCTCCCCTTCAGAGCTGTGCACCAACAATTTAAGATAAAACCCAACTCCAAGTCACTTTCTCCCTGGCGGGTTTTCCATTTAAAACCTTCTTGAGCGTCCTAGTCAAGAGGCAACCACTAGTGAGAGTTTATGAGAGATTTTCCTGTCAGGAAGGGCTACTAAGGAATTATCAGGGAGTCTGTGATTCTGTCAGTCATACAGAGCTCAGAACCTCCTCAGCCATTGTTCCCTGCTGTCCCTAACAAATATATCATCTTTTTCATAAAAGTAACAAGTTCCGTCCTGCAATTTGTTTCATTCCTCCCTTCCTACATCTAGCAAAGATTTGCACTCCTTTAATGACTAAAATCCTTAACTGCTAAATTTATTCACAGCGCTTTAATTTTTTTCCTCCTTCCCTTTTCTGTCATTTTTGAAGAGCCTTTACCTTATGCTTAAGGAAATTGTACCTTAACACTCTTCTTTTCCTCTGAGCCTTCAGTCAGCAGGAAAGCATTGTGCCCATCTGTCCCTTCTACACGCAGGAAGCAGTTAGTGGTGTGTCCAATTCCTGAAGGAAGCACTTTGTCCCACAGCATGGCATTTATCACAGTGCTCTTTCCATTGCTTGTCCTGTAGTCACATTAAGAATGGTGTAGGGGGCTTCCAAGAGCCAGGAGTGCTCACTTTGATATTACAGAAAGCAAGTTCTCTAAAGCCAAACTGTACCAGAGCCATTTACAATTCAGGCGCCAGAGACAATCTGCAAAAAGTCTTTTCCAGTCTCTTATTTTAAGAATTCTTCAAATTGAAGAATTACATTATACAGTATTTCTTTCCAGTTTACAAAGCACTAATGCCAGGTACATGCACGTTACAAACAAAAGCTAAAGCACTACTGTTTCTATAAATATTCTTTACTGGCTACAATCCTCAAATGCTTTAGTGAGTGGGGAGTGTAGGCAGCACACACGTGACTCACCTCCCAAAAAAAGCAACTTTCATATGACGTCTTGCCAACACTTCACTAATACCACTGACTTTTGACAGGTAGCCTTTGACTTCCAGTACCTGCTCTTCTGTGGTGACAGGATCGAGCTCTCCATTCTTGTGTGTTTCTAAAAATCAAAACAGATCATGTCTCTGAATTCCAGAAGCCATCTGGGTCAGTACTGGGTGAAACTCCTCTCTGTGACAGTAACACACAGAACTGAGCATTTATCTGTATCCTACAGCCCGTGTGGATGATCTCAACACAGGCAATGACAACCTGAGTCAATTCTGCAACAGCATTTACCAGCTGGCCCCTTTTGTGTATCACATAACCATCCCCATCCTTGGGACTGCCTTAAGCAGACCAGTCCACCCTACAAACACTCCAGCACCCTTAGAGAAAAAAATCTGTCAGTGCATTAAGTTGTTAAAGCAAATTACTGGCATACGTTACATGTCCATAACAATGATGTGTCCAGACAAGAATACTGAAAAGATTACAGGCAAAGTAAAGCTGAAGGGGTTGTGTAATTGATTAAAAACTTCCCAAACAACATAAAACCTGAGTGTAGCTCCCTAGCTAGTTCAGTTTCCTAACATGCAGGAACTCATCTTCAAAATATGAACCTGAAATCCTGAACAAATGCAACAAAGTAATTTTCTGGTTTTCTTACAAATATGAATACATACATAACCAGGCATGCACGGATAAATAAGCAGAGGTTTAGCGGCACCGTTTAACTGAATGGGAGGGTCTGGGGTATGTGTATTTGGGGGAATTGTTTGTGCGCAAACAACTGTTACCCACTCATAGTCCAAGAACTCAGCTTACCTTCCAGGAATGAGGAGCTCTCGTTGATGTAAGCAGCCAGCTGTTCAAAGATACCATTGATTTTCTTCTTTGCAGTGACAAAATGTTTAAGTGGAGAAGCATTTACCTCAGCCATGTGTCTTTTATCCTTCTTCACTGCAACTATTGAGTTGGAACGAGTAAACAGCAGGGACATTGCGCTACAGGGAAAAATGCAGTAAAGAACAGTGTCACCAAGTGCCAAAGCTATCCAAGGGTGTGCAGTGCCAGGATACGGGGGAATGGCTTCACAATGAGAGAGGGCAGGGTTAGATGGGGCATTGGGAAGGAATCCTTCCCTGTGAGGATGGGCAGGCCCTGGCACAGGTTGCCCAGAGAAGCTGTGGCAGCCCCATCTCTGGAAGTGTCCAAGGCTATGATGTCAGATGGATCCTGGAGCAACCTGTTCTAGTGGAAGGCGTTCCTGCCCATGGCAGGGGGAAGAATCCGATAATCTTTAAAGTCCCTTCCAATCCAAATCGTTCCGCGATCCTATGATTCTGTGACCCAACTAAACATTCTAATAAAAATTAGATAAATATACATTTTTAAAATCAATATTCTTTCTTTCACAAAGAAATTGTTCCACTTTATACAACTCATATATCAGAAATTAAAATAAACAGGCCCACAGTGATCCCTCATCCACATCCTCCACTTACTTGCAGGATGAGTTACGTTTTCACCAGTCATGCATGGCCAGCCCAAGGCCCTCTCGAAGACAAACGGCAGCAGTTTCCCTGCCCGATCCCTCAGCCCGGCCGGACTCCGAGCCCTCCCTCCGTCCCGCAGCTCCTTCAGCGACGCCGAGTCCAGCCGGTCCCTGTCCCTGCGGCAGAGGGGCCGGGCGTGAGAGGCACGGGCCGAGCGAGCTCCGTGAGGGGCCCGGGCGAGAGGGGCCCGGGCCGAGCGAGCTCCGTGAGGGGCCCGGGCGAGAGGGGCACGGGCCGAGCGAGCTCCGTGAGGGGCACGGGCCGAGCGAGCTCCGTGAAGGGCACGGGCCGAGCTCCGTGAGGGGCCGAGCGAGCTCCGTGAGAGGCACGGGCGAGCTCCGTAAGGGGCACGGGCCGAGCGAGCTCCGTGAGGGGCCGGACTGTGCCCTCACCATCCTGCCGTGCCTGAGGGGAATGCTCCGGGCTGTGCCCCCCGCCATCCCCGTGCCCAAGGGAGGGATGCCCAGAGCTGTGCCCCCCTCCACCCCCATACCGGGGCCGCCCTGCTCTGCCGCCGCCGCCGCCGCCTCCCCCTCAACGCTCGTGGCGCTCGTGGAGCCCCCTCGTGCCCCCTGAGGGCGCGCGCCAGGCCAAGGGCAGGAGGCGCCCCTGCCGCGCCCCCTCAGGACCTGCCCCCGCGGGTCCGACCCTCCTCCGCCCCGACCCCGCCCTTGTCCCTGTCCCTGTCCCCGCCGCCGGGGAGGCGACCCCCGCGCCCCGCTCCCGGCCCCGAGCGGCTCCCCCGGGCCGAGTCCCGCCCGGGCCTCACCTCCGGCCGCCATGTTCGCGGGGCGGGGCGCGGGGCACGCCGGGAGCTGCAGTCCGGGGCCCTCATGGCGGCGGCCCCGGCTCCTCCCTCGGCTCCCCTCTCTCCCTCAGCCCCGGCCCCTCCCTCGGCTCCCCTCTCTCCCTCAGCCCCGGCCCCGGCTCCCCTCTCTCCCTCTGCCGCCGCTCCGGGCCCGCCCTCACGGCAAAGGCTCCGCTGCGCCTTCCCCGCCTCAGACTTCGGCCCTTCCGGCCACCGAACGGCCCGAGGGAACACACAGAGTAAGTGCGAAAAAAACCAACCAAACAACTGCTGAATAAATACATAATACACATTTTGGACATCTCAACGATTGGCGCACCAAGCCCTTCGTTCGGTCACAGACAGTTGTGGGTGTCACCAGCAGCGTTTATGACACGTTTTCCCCAGGCCGCGGTGAGGGACGCCCCCAGCCGGCCCCTCCGCTGGCACTGCCCCCCGGCCGCTGTGCCACACGCTGGCAGCACGACCGGCAGACACACAGCTGAAGAGGAAGGGGATTATTTTTTCCAAGGACAATCATGGTGTGAATTTACTGCTCGTGAAACACACTAGTCTGGCAGGCCCAGAGCGGAGCGGTGTGGGAGAAGCAGAGCAGGTCTCTCACAGGCACAGGCAGGAAAGGTTTCTCCCCTCCCAACCACGGGTCTAGTCTAGATAGAATTTTAGATCAATATTTAGGTAGATTTTTACACCTACCAGTTCTCCACCATCTCCCATCACTTCCCAACCACTCATTTCTATGCACCACAACCGCACTGGAGAAGTGTCGGCAGTGGAGTGCTTTGGTTTGCAATCTTAAGTAATAGAAATACCTAATAATTATTTCCTCTAAGACCCAGAGAACAGCTCTTTACACCTAATGTGAATGGTCCATCAAAGAAAATGACCACAACAATCTCTGACAATTGGAATGAGGCCACCAAAGACCACTGAGACCTCTGGGATGTTACCCAGAGACTGACCAGAGGTTTTGACAATCTTAACATGGTAAAGAACAGAGACAATTCCGCAGTGAAGTCCTTCTGATTGATTAAGTTGTTCCCAGACTTCCCTTTCTTACGTTCAATCTACACAGGCTGAGAGGGTCTGAATTTGTGTGGGTATCCCTGCTGCTCTTAGCTGCAGAAACAGAAGGTAGGAAGCCTGTCTTTTATCTCCTCAGTCTCATCCCAGAGGTAAAGCATCATTACAGAACCTTCCTTAAGCTAACCAAAAGCACCTATATTGCCACTGCTGCTGCTTTGAACTTTGTGACAGGCTTGCAAGGACTGCAAAGAGGTAAGAAATCAGATGATCTTCAGGCTCTTACTGCTGAGTTTCATCTGGCGTGACATTTAACTGGAGTCAGATCCCTGATTGATTTATATTTGGTATAGTGTCCAGGAATTATTGTCTAACATTTAGTCCTGTATATGCTGTGGATGAAAACAGGCTTCCAGCTTGTGACTTGCCTCCAAAAAGCTGAATTTCCAGTCCAGGAAGGCATTTTTTAAAGCAAATTATTCCGTGATAGAAGGTTCAAGTAAATGGCACTTCCAAGAAACAGCGGACGAGGAGAAGAATCAAAAATGAAGGCACAAAATCTCCTTTGGAATTCTACAGCAATATTCCTAGACATTACCTGCAGTATCAGAGAGGGAGATCTTCCAGCAGTGGAGTCTTAAAATACCATTAAAAATCAATATCCAAATAGCTTTGAACAATGCCATAGAAACTGTCAACAGCATTCCCTGTGTCCACTCAAAGACAGCAGGGAGCAGGGCCAGGGAGAGGTCCTTCCTGGGAAGCAATGGCTCTAGGGGTCGATGAAGGACACTGCGATGTAACGGGTTCCTTTGGTGGTGGGGAGACCCTCGTGGTAGTGGGTCAGACGTCCTGGATGCATCAGGGTCCACCCCTTCCGTGGAGCGCGAATGGAGCAGTTGTAGCGCAGGAATCGGCAGCCTCCTCCCTGGTGGGAACACAAGAGACACCTCAGCTTGGGAAAGGCCCCTCAGGGAAAGGGCCTCTCCCTTCTCCTGGCAGCCCTTCTGAGAGGGGAGAAGGTGCTCGGGGAATGCCTTGTGTTCTGAGGCATTATTCAGAAATCTCCTTCCTGCCCTAGCCCAGCCATTCATCGCAGTCCTTACTGTGAAGAAGACAGATGTGGATAGGGAAGGGGTTTTCAGCTGCCTGGGCAGCTCCGGGGGCTGTGCTGCATTCCTGCCCCACTGGCACTCACTTCATAGTCTATCCCGACTCGGTTCAGGGCGATGTTGATGGTGAAGGTGGAGGCGTCATGGTGGGGCATCAGGGAGGGCTGCTCGTCGGGTTTGTAGCGAACCACGAAGGCCAGTTCAAACTGAGTCTGAGGAGAGAAGAACAAAGTGCAGTCTTACAGGGCTACCGTGGTCCTTGGCCACTGCGCTGCAGAGCAGAGTGTAACACTGAAACTGCAGCCCACTGCTAAGGGAGAGAGGCAGTGATCAGGCAGGAGAACGTCATTGGGAAATTGCATATTTCCTAATGCACATGCTTGTGTCATGCTCCAGAGTCAAGTCTCTCCACACTAGGAAGTAGTATGTGTAATTCTAGAGGATTCTAGCAGTGTGCACAAAACTGCAACTGGAAGAGGTGCTGAGCTGACGAGTTTTGATGCTCAGGTGCACGTACCTTGGTGTAGTATCCTGGGTACAGTTTCTCTGTGATGGGTGCAATATAGTCCAAAAGAAACTTGTACCATTCTCTTTCAAAGCCAATTTGGTTCATGTGTATGTCAATAGTTGGGACATTCTCATATCCTCCTTGTATTCTGCTGTCCTGAAAGAGAATCACAGAAATAGCCATAAGGATGGGAACCCTGGAGTTCAAGAATGAAAAGCACTTGTTTGTTGTAACTACAAATAAATGTGATATTTATTTATCACAATTTGCAGGATGGAAAACTCATTTCGAACAACAATTAAAACCTAAGGGAAACTATTGCCATCATAAAGGCTGAACACTGTATCTTCAGGGGACATTAAAGAGAACTCAAAAATTAATTCACATTTAATAAGAAAATTAGAGTATTGTCTTCAGTTTCCTGGTTTAAGTGTGGGATCTGATGCTGTCACCAAATATACACAGATAGATAGAGCTCCTGCTTTACTTACCGTGTTGTCACCTGTGGACCACTGGCCATAATGTTCCATTTCTTCCACCAGCTCATCACAGGCAGTGTCAGTGAATATGGGGAACCAGTAAACGTCTGGGCAGGGCTGCAGAGAGCAGGCAGGTGAGAACAGCAGAAACAAAGACAGGTGCTTGAGGCAAAAGGAGTGTGGCTAAACTGAGTGCAGATTGAGTCAGTTCAAGCGGAAATGAACTAAAATATTGGGGACAGATATTTGTCTTCTGATTTATGTGCCCCACTTCCACTTAAGAGAGCTGAAGATGTATTTCTAAAAGAAGAATTTGGCTCTAAAAATACTTTCAAGGTCATGTTCCCTCTGCTGAACTGATCATTCCTGAGAATGACAATAATAATGATAAAATCATTGTCCCAGTGCTGATCTCCCATTGAGTTGGACAAGAGTGATGTTTTCTTACCATTTCTACCAATTTCCCCTTCAGAGCTGCTGTGTAGTTTTCATGGATGTACTTTTCTCTCCAGTCCTGCAGTTAAAAGACAAGCAAATGAGAATTTCTGTGGGGCCTGCTTAAAAGAGGACACTCCTGCAGCAGTATCTCATACGCTTTGAAGCTCCAGATGCCATGAACCCCATAAACCCCCTCTCTTTAAATTCTATGACTACTTCTCAATCCCACCTGAGAGACATTGTCATTGCAAAGCCTGGACCTCCCATACTGGTGAAGCAAACCATGGATATTCCCATTCCACAGTGCTGTGCCTGCTGAGTATGCAGGTTATCTCACCTCAGGATTGCTGAATATTTGCCAGAGGTCATTGTGGAGGTGAGTTGTCTGGTAGTTCTCCAGGGACAGGATGTGTCCGAACTGGTGCCGGTTTGTCAGGTACATAAAGACTCCCTGCAGGTCAGAGGCAAACAGTCAAGGCCTTGCGTTTCTGTAAGCCACCATGAAATACAAGCTCTGACAGTTCTCCAGGCTGTTAATCTACTCATTCTTTCTCCTGTGGGCCTTCAGTTAAATTCCCACCCTGGACACGAGGAACTCTGAAAGGTTATAGCCAGAGACAGTAGTTCTGTCTCTCATCAGCCAGGGCTGGAAGCAGAGAAGGGCAACTGCTGCAAGATTAGGTTCTTCCACCTTAGCCTATCATTTCCATTTAGAACAGCCCTGAGTAGGCCCAAGAACTAAAGCCCCTGGCTCCACGTGGTTTCACAGCAAGACAGAAATCCCAGAGTGTTCCAAAGTCTGCCCAGTACTGACCAGTGCCAGTTCACCCTGTCCCCTGCCCCGGCAGAGCTGAATGCTTGAAACTCCTTAATCTTGTACCCTGCACCCTGGCATGCAGCTCTCCCTGCCAGCCTCTCTCCTGGACTGACCTGATTCCGGACATTGTGGCAGAAAGCCATGTCAGCATCCAGTTTGCCACTGTGGAAAAGATCTCCCTGGTCAAGCTGCGAGCGCAGGGCCTTGGCTTTAACCATGTAAACGCTGCTGATGTAGGGAACGTTCCAAAGCCCACTGCAACACAGGGAGAGGCGAGAGAGACTTGAAATACTGAAACAGGAATTGCTGGACTCAACAGGATGGCAGGCAGCACTGCAGCATCAGCCAGGCTTGCCTGAACGAGCCAGCTGAGAACTGCAGGGAGAAACCATACCAACAGGGATTGTCATTCCAGAAAAAAATTGCTTATATTGCTCAGAGCTTTTAAGCTGCACAAATGCTAGTCCACTGTGCAAGCAATTAATTGCTAGTGTGTGTTATCGCTAGGACCATAATTAATGGCTTGAATCTCTTCCCAGAGAGATCAACATATTTTTTCCAGTGATTTAAAGAAACTGAACCGGCCAAAAGTGCATAAGCTGATTTCCAGCATTTACTGCACATATAATAGCCTATAAAAAAGAGGGCCCCTCAAGAATATGAATGAATCAACAATTCTATTTTGTGAATATTCCATTCAAAGATCACCTGGTATTTTATGAAGATTTGTCTAAAAGAGATTAAACAGCACTTTACAGGATTTTAGGGTTCACACTAACTATAATCCCTAGGTGGGAAACCATTACATGAGTAAAATGAATTGATTTCAGCAGAGTCAGGACTCTCAACCCCTTACTCTGATCATAAGAAATCTCACTGTCTCTGCTCAGAGGAGAACATAGAGCAGCTTCCAAATGGGAGCAGACACTTCCTTTCCTACACACGAAGACAGTTGTGCTCTCTGGTTCTTTGACAGTAGCCAGTTTGATGATTATGTGCTGCAGCAAGCCTCACATGAGGGATTATATCAGTGGAAAGCTCTTTGCATACTCACACCCTCCGCCTCTGAACAATATCCACATAATCTTCCGAGCGCGCGTAGTACCCATCAGGGCTCAGTGCTCCCCAGAAATTGGACCACAGCTTCTCGTGGCGGCTCACCAGAGGGGCAATCACCAGCCTGGGAGCACAGAGGGAAAAGGAATTGCAGGACAGGATGTTACCACCGGAAGAAAAGGAAAATATTTACAAGCCACAGGCCTGTAAGAGCTGTATTCTCCCTTGTCTACAGAGCTGCTGTTTTGTTAACTCTGTTGGAATAAAATTCCACATAAGAAAGGGCAAATAGGGTCCCAAACGCCTAACTGCACCCACACCAGCCCTCTTAGAATCTAATTTGTTCTACTGACTATATAAAGACAAAACTAAGGATGATTTACATGCCCTGCCTTGAATCCAGGTATTACAACTACAATATAAAAAAACCCACATAAGAGGTGTTTATCTAATATTCCATCCCTGACACAGTTCTCCTAGTGCCTTACACATCTCAGTGACAAAAGGGCTCACAGTGTTCCTTGAGTAAGAGGACCAGGAAGGACTGCTCAGACCAAAGAACTCACTTGTTCTGTTCAATTAGGATCCTCAGAGTCTCTGTGTTCTTCAGAACTACCTCAGCATCAAGGCTAAAGTAATAGTCACAGTCAGGATCCTTCCTGCACAAATCCCTACAGCCAGAAAAAAGCAAAGTCACAACACAACTCTCCTAAAACAGGGCGAGACAAGGGACAGAACACCAGGACTTCACCGTGTAATCTAAAGGTCTTCTGGGTGCTCAAAAATGTTCAGTTTAATGTAAAAACCCAGAAGGTCAGCATAGCACAAGCACATCAGACTCAGTATCCAATAGCAGACAGAGACATAGCCAAAATCACATGTAGCAAACTGTTTCCTCAGCATAAACTAGAGAGGTTCCCAAATCCACACCAGAGCTCAAACACTTCCTGATCACAGACAGGAAGATACTCTTCCACTGGCTCTTAGTTCTACTACCACACTGCTCCTCCTCAGAGGTGCGTGTTGTTTGGGATATATGGCTGGGCATATAGATAAGGGTGGGAGGTACAGGGTTATCCTTCTGCCAGAGCAAAGGACCAGTGAGAAGTTAGTTTTTGAAAGGGGAGAAATGGAGCTGGTATTGAAGCTGCTTTTTTTGTCAACATACAAGGACATGGGAGTTAATGCTCGAAAAATTCAAAGAGGGTGACGGAAAAAAGAGAAGCAGTCACTTGACAGGGATGATCCTCACTAAAAACAGATGTCTTAGTGTGGACAGGGGCTGACTCTGCCAGCCATCACAGATGGCCTCTTCACTTACATGCCCAAGTTACGTGCCTCAGCATTCTCCACCTCATCATCTGGCCCCATCACCTTGACAGTGAGATATTCTTTGCCATGCTCTTCTACAAAAGAGTCCACCTCCAGCAAGTGATGTTCCTCCTGTGCCAAAAATAAGGAAAACCAGGTAAGATTGGCTCAGCTCACACTGCTCAGCTCACACTGCTCAGCCTCCTGTTCTGGCAAATGCCAAACCAGACAGACAAGAGCCCTTCCCACTTCCATATCTTTACAGCTGGATAGAGTTATAGGTACCACTGACAGTAAGTACTGGGATTACAGAGGCTGGAAGTCTAGCTCAAGGTTGCAAAGGTGCCCAGATTACAGGAGAAGGGGTACATTTTCCCCACATTTGCTAAGACCATCCCAGGCCATCTACACTTACGTGGTTGTGAATGAAGAGCTGGATTCGTTGCTTTGGGTAATGGAGGTTCCGGAGCCGCAGGAAGAACTGGGAGAGGAACGGGGTGGGCTGCTCAATGAAAATGCCAATCAGAACCATTGGCAAGGCCTCATCCTGCATTCAGAGAGGAGAGAAGCAGTGACTCGAGGTCCACATCAGATCCCCTTGTAAGACTTGTCTTTAGAGCTTTGAATAGACACATCAGCCTCACCTTGAAGCCTGTGAGGCTTCGCAGACCTTCATCACACACAGTGCAGCCAGTCTCAAATGTCCATACTTGTGGAATGTAGTTCCCCAGGTAGTTCAGCTGCAGCTGCAAAAGGCAATTTGCCATATTATGCATTACAGAGCAGGGGAGGTTCTTTGAGTGCACCCCCACTGCAAGATCGCATTTCAACTTCATTGATCTTCTCCAGGAACTAAAGAATCTGAAAAGCACGACAGCCTGAGGGTCCAACTACATGTGGGCCTTTGAACCTGACCCATCTTGCTGCCATGGACCTGGACCACTTACTGTTTCTCAAATACAAATGCACACAGGGAAAGTCACTATGTGTGAAGACAGTAACCTGATCCACTGAGCCCAAAGGGTTGCTTTGCAACAAACACAGGCCAAATCTTTCTCTCAGGACATCCGCTTACCTTCGTGGGTCCATTGCCATGAATCACCACAGGCAGAGTGTCATATAACAAGTTTCTTGCTCTCACTCGTGAGTTTTCAAACTTCAGAACGATCTCATCTGGAAAAGACATTGCCAACATGTTAAGGCTTTTATTGATAATTAGCAGCACAGTCCCTCATTTCCATCGAGGAACTGCTGAAAGATGAAAGCATGGACATGGATAACTGTGCACAAGTAGTTTAAAGGCTACAGATCATATCTGGAAAAAAGCAATTAAGTGTTCAGGGTCATCCTATGAGGTAACAGGAGGATGGCTGGGAAGCTGGACAATGATGCATCTTTGCATTACAATCAGTGAGTGCTCCCAGGCCCTCTCCAGCTGCTCCTCATCTCCCCGGCATTCCAGCAGGGCTCTGAAGCAGAAAGACAGGCAAGCCCTGCACGGGGCTGTGTGTTGTTCCTTGCACTGGAAGTCCCTCCCAGTTTCAGTCCCCAAGGCTAATAAAATCCGTCATGCCTGGAGATCAAAGTGGCAAGGAGGTGTAAGAAACAAAGCCTGACCTGCATTCCCTCAAGGGGAGAAGGAATTGAAATGAAAACCTAGTGGAATTGCAAACAAATCCCAGAACTCTGGAGTAGAGTTTTACTGAAGCTTATTCTGCAGGGACAGGCATTTCTGAAATACAATCCCTTCGGCCACGACTCTATTTCTGATGTGAAAACACAGTGGCATTCCAAGGAGAAATGAGCTTCTTTCTTCCATCTCACCTAATGCTCCATTTAGGTTTTGGAAGATCCGGCTTCTTTGGTCTAGACTGATGTTGATACTTTCCTTTAAAAGAATGAGATAAATAACCTTCATTAGAACACAGCACGGCATCCATTCTTTACATGTTGAGTGAAGATATATTCCATTCCTATAATCCTGTGCAAATTCTCCAAGCCCTGAAACCTGAAAGATTCCCAGATAATCATCATTTTCCCTCAGCTCTGAGAAAATCCATCAGTTTCTAAAACAATTTAAATACATTCTATTAGGTAAAACCATGTAAAAAATATTTTAAAGCTGCTGTGGGTGTATCAATAAATCTGCAGCATATGAGTGAAGTACACTAGCATACAGGCATATAAAGCCCCCAGATAACACACAGGAATGCCAAGATAGCAAAACCATCTGCTGTGGAGTCACTTTCTTGCCATCTATCCACAGGGCAAGTGTTCCCCAAGCATTGCCCCAGGTACCAGTGCCCAAGCAGAGCACAGCAGGGTGCAAAGCCAGCTTGTGCAGGCTTTATGTTTATGCCCTGCTGCAAGTCACACTGTGACTGAGTCAGACTAAAATGCAGCTCTGATTTAGCAGAGTTCCATGGCCCTGCAGGCATCTGCTAGGACTGACTGCTCAGAAGGACAGCAGGGTGCTAACAGCCGCTGCCTGGCTGCCAGGGCAGGGAATTACACGGCCCCTGCAGGGCACAGGGCCAGAGCTGCAGATGAGAACATTAAAGGGACTGGTCATGTTAAATTATCACAGGCCATGCTCGGATTTGGGAAACTAAAGAAGTCCAGCTGTTCTGAATGTTCTACCAGCCCGGCTGATAAAAAACTGCAATCAGTCTGAGAGCAGTTCCCTAATACAAATGTTTCCTCTCGACTGTAAATTGCTCTTACAGTTTGAGTTCTTAGTTCCTGTGCATTTGTGGTGTCTCGGGGCACACTGGCCTGTGTAATGCATAGCTGGGCAGGGACAGCAGAGCCAGAATGACCTGTGGGCTGGATCAGCCCGTGCACCACACAGTTCTGGAGCGGCAGTGCTGCGTTCAGGGTCCACTCCAGGCTTCTGTAGGATGTCATGTGGCATTTACCTAAAATGTACCTCAGTGCCAGGTTGGATATCTCTAAGTCAGCACTGCACTCGGTGGTTTCACATCCTCTGGGAGGAGGCTGGTATGAGCACCCAGTCATGCAAATTTCAAGTGATCTCTTTTCCCATTAATAGTTTAATATTAAAGATAAAAATTGCTAATAACAGAACATGGGAGTACTGGCTAGAATGCAAGTTTACAGAAACCCAAAACGCAAATACACCTACTCTTTTTTCTGGATCCAAGAAGATATTTGTATAGAAGAGCTGGTCACTGTCATCATCTTCTCCTTTCCACTCCTCCACAAGCTTCCTCAGGTTTGGAGCATAACCTATGAAGCCTGTGGGAATAAGGATGAAGAGATGTTTCAACCTAGGCAACCAAAAACTGGAAGTACTCCAGTATACAGGTATTTTCACTTCTCTCACGGGAAGTCTCACTGCACCCTGTGCTGCTGCAGCTTTCAGTTTGCTTTGCCACTTCTCACAGGGGCCAAATAGGAGGAGAAAGCTGACAGAAGTTCTCAGCTGAAAGCACGCTCTGTGTCTCACCTCCAGAACCCAGGAAGCGCTTTCCATCTCGCACCTGAGGATACTTGACTTCCAGCTTTCTGTCAGGATAGATGTAGTTCTCTGCTGAGAAAACCACTTTGCTCTTGGCTTGTTTGAACTTCTTCAGCAGTTCTGTGGGGCCCGAAGCAAAGAGCACATCATAGCTAGAGAAAGAGACAGACAAAAGGGGACAAAAAGGAATGCAGTCAGAAAAATATGTCAGTGAGAAAAGTTTCTAGAAAAGTTAATTTTTTAGCAATCCCTTACTTTCAGTTCTGCTTCACAGTATCACATTTCTTGTACAGCTAATTAAAGCAGAGTCTTATTCATATACTAGGCATATGAAAATACACTGAGACTCCAAACTGTCCTTTTTCCTCTTCACTTTTCTCTGGCAGACTAGTTCTTGGCTCTCAGGGTTGTGCTGCAGCCTACCTCACTTTATAAAACAAATAATTCTGGTAAGAAAGGCCTGCCTGGTTCCAGAGAATTGTCTGCTCATTCTCTGCAGATGGCGCAGCCAAATTCCACCGTGGCAGAACCAGATACAGCACTATCAACTTCATGCAAGAGCTGGACCCAGCCTATTCTGATGAGACCTTCCCAAGTGCCACGGATGCAGCTCTAAGTGATTCTCAGGAAACTACAGAGAATTCGGGGGGGAAAAAGCGAGGTCTGGACACACTTTTCAACAGCAGTCCACTTCACAGTTCATCTCTTCTTAGTGAGAGCCTGTCCAAACAGCTTTATTCAGTTCATGGCAAGTACTTTCTAACCATTTACCTTTCTACAAAAAGGATGATCAAGTCCTCCTTATCCACGTACTGCTTGAGAGCTGATTTCAGGAGACGGACCTTCTGCCCCCCTCCAGCTGGATTCTGGTCATCTCCACCCTGCCACTCCTCATCCAGCCCCAGCACCTGCACAGCGACAGGCACAGGGTCACCTGAACAGGGCAGGGCTCACAGGAAGGGACAGATCCCACAACCTCACTGGCCCTGATAACCCTCAGTGCAAATCACAGCAAAAATAACAGCCCCAGGACAAAAGAACTAGGTGTACATTTTATATATATATGTATATATATATATACACAGATAGATAGATAGATGGATAGACCGACCCCAGCCACTGATCCACCCTTTGGGCTGGCCAGGCAGAGTAACACATAGCACAGTAACAAAGTACTCTCAGCCACAGGGACAGGAGCACATTCTGTACCATGTGTTTTGGCAGTGCAGTGGAAAAGTGCCGTGGGGCTCCCTGGAGCAGGAGTTGTGGATCTCATCCTGAGCCAACCCTTGGGATGGAATAACAGACTGCTGCAAAAGTGCCCCAGTCACAGTATTTTTCAGCCAGTTGAGTAGTTGTGTCCTCTCTTCAGCTTTTATTCAATCACTTCATGGCCAAGTTTCATCCATTCCTCAGTTCAAAATTCCCTTTGACCAACCACCTTGACATCACCTGGACTTTGTAGCTGAAGAACTGGGCTGATCTTCGGAATCGTTGGAATCCCTCAGTCTGCTTGGTGGCAACAGTCAGAACCAGCAGGTTTTCTGCACACAGGAGAAAACACAAGACACATTCAGCTTGTGTTGTTTCCACAGCCAGCTGTGCCACACCGACCTTGATCCTGGGTATAAAACGAGAGGTTATGGAAAGATACAATTTCACTGCCTGAGTTTATGAGCGAGAAAAAGAAAATAAAACGTACTAAGTGGTTTTTTGCCCGGCTAGTGAAAGCTACAATTCTCTTCTCTCACAGAGAGTATGAAGGAAATTAAATCTGAAGACAAAAAATAGAACTACTACAAAATGCCCACCTAGTGCAGTTTTGGCTTCCTGCTCCCCATAGAGTTGTTTTTTCGTTACTCAGCATTGACTGGGTGTAGAGAAAACCAAAATTAGTCTGAATGTTATTAATCCCTCCCTATGGCTGCTCCAATATTCTGCTGCATTCCTGAGGTGTTTTCCAGAGTTGTTCATAAATACTCAATGTGAATTTAATTGTGCTATAACTTTCATTTACATTCTCCTCCAAAACTTGCTTTTCATTTCCAGCCCCTTAAAAATGACAAAGCTAAATCCTGAAGTTCTCTGTCAGAAGTCTCTCTGTGGTACCACTAGAATATGATTTTTATGGGGAAGTTCTGGTTTCCTCATTGCAATGATGAAATCCTATACTTCACCCAAACAGTTCTGCTGAAGTAGGAATTTGTATAGGCTCTGGCAATGGTGCGTAAATGCAAATCCTGGTCATCCAATTTAAACATCAGAAAATACCAGGAAAAACTGAAAGCACATTTTCTTGGCCTCAGCAGGCTCTTTTTGGAACAACGATTTTTATCAATGGGTGTACCAGATGTATCTTTCTGATGTACCCAAAGTGATATTCTGTCTGGTCTCAGAGAGGAAGGATCTACGAGCTGCTGTGATAGATGGACCTGACAAAGGCAGCAATAGTGAAAAATAAGTGTAAGACTCCACACTAAGAAGAAAGAGAATACTCTCAAGGAAATTCTTCAAATCCTTTACCTGCATCAGAATAGAGAGGAGAGAGAACAGTCAATAGGTCAGTCTAATTGTTTTGTTAGACATGCTCACAAAGGGAGTGATAAATAAAAGAACGGGAATCCTGCATTGGTACAGTTTTTAAAGGCAGATTTGCAGACACATGAAGTGCATTCCTAATCCAGCTCTTCCAGCACACTCCAGCTCCTCACATCCGGTCCGGTCGAGTCAGAGGGTGCAAACAAATGAGTAAAGTATATATGTCCTCAGGGAATATGGTAAAGCCATTACAGTTTCTAGCCATGCAGAAAGCCACGGCAGCTTTATGAGACGGCTCTGAGCTCATGGTTTCTGAGAAGGTGAGGATCACACTGCTAAGGCAAAGGGGGGCAAACGTGGGCTTGCCAGAGAGGAATGAAAAGGCCGACCTTAAATTTAGTACCCGAGGGGAGAAAGCACATGACAATGATAAAAGAAAGAAGGGATCCTGACTGCTGTGCAATTATTTCAGTCCAAAATCTCAGGCATCTCACATTGAATAAATCGCTAATTCATGGTCATGCTGCCACCCCAAGAAGCCCCACACTGTTTATGATCTGACTGCCAGACGTTTGCTGGACACGACAGATGAACAGGAAGTGGTGTCCTGTTTATAAGGCAGAAAAGGTCCCACTGTGCAGTTTGTGAACTCGGAGGAACACGAAAAGCCAGCACAGAGACAATTACCCTCCCCAGCAGAATTCCAGGTTACAGATTCCCTTCTCATTCCTGGTCTTTGGGGAAGAACTCCAAGAGACACTAAGCTGGTTTCTGTTCTGAGAACTCTCTTGCAGTAGCGCGAGCTTTCCATCCCAAGAGACATTCCTTCAGCCCAGACTGGAACTTGTGCTGAGCTCTGCTGCCTCCACTCCTACTCCTTTAACCCTTTTTTATCTGTCCCAAAGGTTCTGCTGAACACTGGGGAGCTGATGGTACTTCCAGGGACAGAGCAGTAAAGCCTTTTACTTTCAGTATCACATGCAGGCTTTTTAAAACGTGCTGACCAGACTGATGGCTCCCTATTTCCCAGGTCACAGTCACTTTCCATACGTGGAAAAGGCAGCTTTTTCTGCTAAGCTGGGCTTCCTGGGCCCAAAGGCTCCCTGGGCAAGACTGACAACTAAAAAGCATATAAATACATTTGATAATGGTATGGCTGCAAAATACAAACACAGATGGTTAACAAGGCAAGCACTGGATTACAAACCAGGGGAGATGGACTGGACTGCCAGCCCTGGTGTGCAACAAGGAGCCAATCCTGCTATCCCTCTGTTCACCCATACGTGGAACAATAATAGAGGACATTTGCCAATTTTGTGAGGATTTTAGAGCTCTATAGATGAAAAGGTTCAAAGCACTAGAACAGGAACACTGACATCAAGATCACAGTGAAAAGATTGGGTAAACTCAGTATTTATGAAGAATAAAAATCAGGGATGAGTTCAGTAACAAAACAAAAATTTAAAGTTATTTACTTCAGCCCTGAGTCTACAGGGAAAGCACAGCTGTAGCTGCATTTCAGGACAAGGAATGAATTTATCCCTAGGCTGTGCTTTGTGAAATCCTACTGTGCCACTTCCTGCTAAGATAGTGTCTAAGAAAACACAATTAATATTGGATCAAATAGAGAAAAAAATCCGTGCATAATTTAATAGCGGATAATATAATCTCTGTATTAAATTTATATTTACAGAAGTATTTTTAGATTCTATGAACTACAAATAACTATACTTAAGAGCTTTTGCAGAGATCTAAAAGAACACCCAGCAGAGAAGACAGGTATCATTACTCTCACATTGCTCTGGGGAAGCTGAGGCACAGCAGGGGTGAGGCCGTTTTTCTTTGAGCCATGCCAGAAGTGATGGGTTCAGAAAGCATTTAATTCCAAATGCCTTTTCCTAACCAACATACCTCATTCTCTTTCGAAGGCCCCAGTTGTATATCTCTAGTGCTCTCTAAAACCTTACTAAAACCATGGAAGATTCAGGATGTATAAGGAAGGCAGGATAGCACAGAGCGATTCCTTGTTTTAGCGATGCCACCGTAGCTAAAATACTCCCAACACTCCCATGGACACACACGAACTGTATTAAGTAATATATGTCTAGTAAAGGTAATTATACCAGAGTCACGCTGTGAAGGGAAATATTCTAGGTAACAAGATTAAATCTATTCCTAATTGCCATTTCTCTAATGAAGACAGAGATAATTATCCAAACTTCTTGGCAGAGTGACAGTGTGTGAAGCCCTTTGTCAGCGCTGCCGACACTCTGCGGCTGCCCTGAAACTCTGCTCTCCCACCAACTCCTCCAGAGCCGCTCCCAGTGATGTTTCTCGGGACCTGCAGTCACGGCGTGGCCAGGCTGCGATCGAAAGCTCTCCCGTTACGCAGCCCCTGACCCGCGGGAGTTCAAAGGCAGGGCGGGCTGACCCGGGGGGCTGTGATCCCGTACTGGGATGAACTGGCCCGCCGGGGGCTCCAGGCGCCGCCCGGGGCTCGGACCGCCCCGTGGGCACCGGGGAGCGGCACGGCGGCGGCAGCAGGGCGGCGGTGCCCGTGCCCGTGCCCCAGCCCGGCCGTGTGCCCAGTGC
>VWZG01006758.1:705058-762061 GCA_013396735.1 Grallaria varia | reverse complement strand
CTGGCGGCGCTGCGGGACGGGGCGGTGCGGACCGTGCGGGCCGTGCACACCGGGCCCGGCCCCGCCGACTGCGTGACGGTGCGGGAGGAGGTGCTGGCCCACCGCGCCCGCCCGCGCCTCTTCCTGCAGCGCCTCCGCATCGCCAACCCCACCGAGCGCCCCGCCGCCTTCGAGGCCTCGGAGCCGGGCGGCGGCGCCGAGCGGGCGGGGCAACGCCCCTTCGTGCTCACCTCGGGCCGCCTGGCCCTGCCCGGCTCCGCCCGCGCCGTGCCGCTCGTGGTGGCCGCGCAGAAGCTCGGCGGCCGCCTGCAGGTCGCGCCCAAGTCGCAGCTGGAGGAGACGCTGCTGTCCGTGGTGCACACCTCGGAGCCCGTGGAGGCCGCCAGGCTGGAGGAGAGCCTCGGCAGGCTGAGGGAGGCGGCCAAGAAGGAGATGCTGGAGGTGATGCAGATGGGGGTGGAAGATCTTCTGCAGGAGCACCAGCAGGCCTGGTCTGACCTGTTCATTTCAGGTGAGGAAGGGGATGCTTGGCTTCCCCAGGCTTGAAAGCTCCGTGGCCTGGTTGCTGTCAGGTGTGCAGAGGCTCCTCTTTCCCCCGTGGGCTGTGGGATAGTGAAACAGTGTTCCTGCTTTGGAACCCAGCGCACTTTGCACCTGACTGCACAAAGGAAGGGAGAGGAGAATGTTTCTGGTCGTAACTCTGGCTGTTCTGCCCTCCCTGGCTCAGTATCTGCACTGATTTGCTCAGCATGTGAGTTGGAAATAGAGTTGACCTTCAGTAACAGCATAAAAGACAAATTTCTGCATGGGAGTTAAGGATTGTCCTTAACAGCACAAGGATAGCTTTTCTAATATTTCAGGGATGTTTTTTGTAAGATTTTAATGGCCTTGCTGCCCAACAAGGTAGAATTTTCTATTTTACAGCCAGTAAAAAGACAGATGCTCCTGTGACGGCTCATTCTTGCAGAGCCACGGTGACAGCCCTGCAACACATCTGCATGTCAAAGTAGGTTTGTCATTATGGGAGCTTTGCTTGCAGCATCCAGCTGGTGGAGAGCATCTCCTCAGACAAATGCAAGGGAACATTTCACTTTGGTGTTTTATGGGCAAGGGTTTATCAAGTGTCATAAAGAGCACTTGGGCATGACAACGTGCACCTTTGATCTTCTTTTCCTCCTTGTTACTGTCTTGTTTTCTTTTGTAACAGGGATTGAAATGAGAAAGATCACAGATGCTCACACCCCATCCAGTGAGACTGTTAACATGACCCTGTACTACGTGCTGTCCACCATGCCAGCCCCCCTGCTGGACCCTCTCCTCAGTGCTGAGGACAGGGAGAGGATGGAGGGCAGCCTCAACTATGCTGACCACTGCTTCAGTGGCCACGCCACCATGCACGCCGAGAACCTGTGGCCAGCCAAGCTCTCCAGTGTCCCACAGATCCTGCAGCTCTCAGACCTGTGGAAGCTGACCCTCCAGAAGCGTGGCTGCAAGGGCCTGGTGGCAGCTGGAGTCCACGGGCTCATGCAGGGAATGGTGCTTAGTTTTGGGGGGCTGCAGTTCACAGAAAACCATCTTCAGTTCCAGGCAGACCCTGATGTGCTTCACAACAGCTACTCCTTACGTGGCATCCATTACAACAAGGACTTGATCAACCTGGCTGTTCTGCTGGATGCTGAAGGAAAGCCCTACCTGCACGTGTCCGTGAAGTTCCAGGAGAAGCCTGTGAGGCTGTATGCCTGTGAGGCAGGCTGCCTGAACGAGCCCGTGGAGCTCACCTCGGAGGCCCGTGGGCACACCTTCCCTGTCATGGTCACCCAGCCCCTCACGCCACTGCTCTACATCTCGACAGACCTGGTGCACCTGCAGGACCTCAGACACACACTCCACGTTAAAGCTATCCTGGCTCATGAGGAGCACATGGCCAAGCAGTACCCGGGCCTACCCTTCCTATTCTGGTTCAGTGTGGCCTCCTTAATCACTTTGTTTCACTTGTTTCTGTTCAAACTCATCTACAATGAATATTGTGGGCCGGGAGCCAAGCCACTCTTCAGGAGTAAGGTATAAGGCAGCTGCTTTTGGCTGCTGTCCACTGAGTGTTGTCAGCCTGATGTTCTGTCAGCTGTGCCTGGGCAGGTTCTGTCTTGGACTGTGAATATTCTCAGTCTCTTGCAACAAGCAATCTGGGCCCTCTTCTTGCAAGAAGGAGGATTAGGGCAGGGGCTGGAGCAGCAGGGCTCACAGACATGAGGAAAGATAAACTCGTCATCTGTACCTAGATTTGTGAGGCTGCAGGAAGAGGCAGACATAGCTTTCTGGCCTTTTTCCACACATCAGTGTAGGACACTGCTTGTTTCTAAGCCAGGAATGTCATGAGATGATGTTTCCTGTTATGCAATACCAGAAAGCTTGTGAGGGAGCTGCTGTCCTTGTCTGTACTGCTGGTGGAGATGTGCATGCCTGGTGTGAACATGTGACATGTCACACAGCAACACCCAAGGGCAGGCTGGTGTTCTCAGGTGAAGGCTCTGACTTCTGGGGCTCCTGGTACATGTTCATAGGTTTATAGTCACTCTGCAGTCCTTCATCTACCCACATTTGTCACCATCATTTGGGGAAGGAGCTGAGTTGGTGTTTCTCCCATTCAGACAAAATACAAAGCTGTGTTAAGGAAAGTACTGAGTGCTTTTTACTGTGAGTTGAAAGTTCTGGCTTCAAGCTCTACTGCATCTCACTGGAGTGTAAAGAACTTGAAATTCTTGGTGTGAGTTGCCTTAGAAAACCTAGTTGCTAGTAGGAACTTAGCACAGAATAGACAACAGATGGTGAGTTCTGCTGGTAATACTGGGACTGTCTGGTTGTGTGTTGATACAGAGTGGAAATGCAAGACCAGACTGGATTTGCTGTGTGAGCTTCCTGTGCTTTTCAGAGGCTTCCCCTCCTGTGGGCTGAACAGAGCTAAATGTAGCTTGTGTTAAAAAAAAAAATAAATGAACGAAAAGGATATAGTTAAGTAGAGCTGTCAAAGTTCTAGCTTTAGATTGCCCTATTTTTCCAAATCATAAAAACAAATCCAATTTTTGATAGCTAATGCTACCAGCAGGTACTGGACTAACCTTGACAGTTGGTATGTACTGAGTGTTTAAAGTGAGTTGGGAATTCCCCTGTCAGCTCACTGGCTTTGTCGTGTTGGGCACTGGGGATCAAACCTGATCCCAAGCAGGTCTGAATACCTGTCATCCAATTAAAGAATGGGGGGGAGGTGCTCGTGGCTGGGCAAACTAACCTAGGAAGAGGCAAGATAGATATGTGTTTCAGACAACTGCAGTCACAAGCCTCTGATCAGGATCAAAACCTTAGTGCAAAAGGAGGAAGGGGTTGGGAAGCAGTGTCAGTTGTTGTGTACACAGCTGGCATGTGGCCCAAAACGTGTCCTTGGAATTAGGTGTCCTTTCACTGTTGTCTCTCTGGTTGCCTTTGTCGTCTCCAAGACCTGCCTTCTGCCTTTTCCCAAGTGACCTGTTGACCATTGCTGCAGGTGACTGCCCCTGACTCTGTCACTGAAATGCCCAGAAGCTTCACAGCCACAGCCCAGGGCTGAGCCAACACCTCGTCCTCCTGGACACTGCAGAGCCTTCCAGTGACAGCAAACTCTGCTGTCTCCTCTTAGTTGGACCTCCTTAATGTGAGGATGATGCAGAACGTGATTCCAAACCCAGGGCAGAAGTGGGACCAGCTGAAGCTCAGAGTCTCTGGAGCAGTAAGAGATGGATGGTGTTGGAATCAGCCCCTGTTCCAGTAGTCAAACATCCCTGTGTCCAAGTGAACTTAGTCCTGCTTTCAGCCTCCCTTTGCACAAGACATCTGACAATTTTGCAGCCGAAAACAAGGACCTTTTGAAAGCAACAATCCTTTTGTGCCTTGCTATGACAGGAATCTGAGATTTGGAAGGTGTGGTGATTGAAGAGTTTATGCCAGAAGCTCATGTAACAGATGCTTCCTTTTCCTTGTAAGCTGTTCAGTTCCCTAAGAGTAATCCATTTGGTGAAAATACTTGAAGATATACTAAGGTCTTTGATACTTTGGTTTGCTTTTTTTTTTTTTTTAATTCTACAGGAAAATAAAGAATGATGATTCCCTTCAGGGAGTTAACTAGAAAACTTTAGTGTAACTTCCTTTCTGATATACATTTTTTAATTTATTGCTGGGGGGAGGGGGAGGATGTTAATAATTTTGCCTCCACTTTAGTAACAGTCATTTGAGCTGTAGATATCTAAGTGCTGGTAACGGGTTTTTAAGCCTTTATGACTGTAGAGTGCAAAATCAATTTGCTGAAATTGTTTTCTGGATTTACACTTGGAAATGCTGATCTGCAGGTTTCCTACTCTAAGCCTACTGAGACTTTGTGCATTGATTTTTTTGGCTGTGTGTGTGGGGGAAAAACATCCCACTTTCTAGTGATTTAAAGATTGTTTGGTTTTAAAATACCAAAGCTGTTGTTTCTAAATAAATACTTTCACTCTAACCTGATTGCTGAGGTGTAGTTGAGTTTTCTGGATTTTTGTCTCTGTTCTCTCCCACCCTTGCTCCCCACCCACTTCAAACAAGCAGAGTCTTATGTGACCTCTATGGCCAGTATTGACTCCAAAAGTGCTTGGATTATAAGAGAATACAATGTGGAAAATAAAATATAATTGGATCTAAGCTGGAAACAGGAATCTGGAAGGCACAACTAGAGACAGAAACACACAGGGTCGTGCTGATCTGCATTGCCCTGCTCTGTATAACCCTGTTCTCCCCCAGGAACATGGGCCAAGCTTCAGTTTTAAGAACACAGAAGCAATCCCAGGGACCAATCAAGCAGCAGATTTAAGGGCCATCCAGCAAGTAATGAATTTGGCACAGCTGGTGCTCCCAAGGAAAAGCTGGGGCAGGATTTAACTTTGAATTTGTATTTTATAGAAGTTACTGTTTGGTTTCAGATGAAAAACCTCCCTCAGAAATGTAGATTTCAGTGTCTGTAACTTATCTGCCATTCCACTCACTAATTGGTACAACAGAGTTCCTGCCCTGCGAGGGAATAAAGACAGGGAGGCAACAGTCCATGATATATTGTACACTTGTACATTGTGTATCTAAGAGATATTTGCTATTATGCTGTAAGAACATACCAGAAGCTCCTGCTCTTTCTTCCTGCAGCCCCAGGAGCTGCTCAGTCTCTGTGGAACATCTGGCATGGAGATAAGAGCTCCAGGGTGCTGCTTCCAAGCCACCGTGGACTCAGCTGGAGGCTGAGCCTTTCCATGTCCCTGGCAGAGCTGCCAGCAGTCTGATGGCCATGGAGCCCCAGAAGGACTGTTTAGACTAGGCCTGGAAAAGTTGGATAAGCAATCATTACGTAAAGCACGAGTGGAGCAAAAAGCAAAACAGCTTTGAGAGTGTTCTGCATTAAATGTATTATGATTCTTATGAGCATTCCCCCTACAACAAAAGAACTGTTTCAGAATTCCTTCACAAAGGAGAAAGGGAAAAAGAACAAGGGTTTTCTATTTACAGTGTGCAAGAGAGCAGAAGGTTGTATTTGTGAACAGAAATGCTTAAAGAACTAAACAAAACTCCACGTTTAAAAGCACACAATAAAGCAGGAAAGTTGAAACAGTAACTGACCATCCAAAATTTATACTTTTAGTTGTAATTCAGTGAAGATGATAGTGGCATAGAAGTTAAACAGCATCATAAAATATTTAGCTCATAAATTCAAACAGAAGAGAGCCAACTAATTAATGGGGAAAAAATTAGAATCTCAGTTCTGCACTCAAGTTAATCCTGGTTTCTGCTTTTCTCAGATAATAAACACAAGATGCCAGAACAGCGTTTGATGGATCCAATTTGCAATTCAGAATGGGGCTTTCTCAAGTGCTGTTGTCTGGGTAGGAAAATGCATTCTTGAGAGGCAGACAAAACAGCAAAGCATTCTGTACTTCTGCCTTCCACATGTGTGCTCCAGCTGCCTCTCATCCCAAGCAGTACCTACTGCTCCATGGAAGCTGTGGGATTCTACTGTTTGCTAATCCTGACATTGAACTGTAGCTTTATTTCAGCATTTTTGAGCCCCCAGTTTGGTCTGTATTTACAGCACAGCTCTGGTTACAAAACTGGTATTGTGATATTTGTTTCCATTCTAATAAGTTTGCTCCCTGTGTGTGACCTGGGATAGAGATGTTTGTTTTTTAAATAACCAGCAACAGTTTTTCAAGGGTTAGTGGATGGAAATGTGGCAGAGGATGGGAAATTCCTGTAGTAGGAGATAAAAAGGAAGACAGAGCCAAGGGCCAGCATTGCTATCAAGTCATTAATCTCAAATGTCAGTAATAAATTACAGACTCATAGAATATCCTGTGCTGGAAGGGACCCACAAGGGTCATCAAATCCAGCCCTTAGTCCTGCATGGGACCATCCCTGAGAGTCACACCTTGTGCCTGAGAGTAGAATTAGGACACTTCCTTCTGTGGCAGCTGCTCTGGGGTTGTCAATGCCTGCTCTTGCCTGCTTTGTGCTGTCAGTGGAAGCGCTTTACTCTCTCCCACGACCAAGGGCAGTGTCCCAGCACAGCTCACACTGCCCTGGGTGCAAACAGCCCCTCCTGCAGTGCTGCAGGAGCCCTGTCCCCTCCCAGGGCCAGGCCACTGGGCTCAGAGGGAGGCAGGAAAGCACCAAAGTCTGACTCACCACATGCACCGGGATTTCTGCATCATCCTGGACAGCTGGTTCTGGTACAGCCTGAAACATGTTCCTCTTCAGGGACATCCCAGCCTGGTTTACTGAAGAACTCTGGTGCGCTGGACATGTGCAACTTGATCTAGAAAAGAAGATGCAGGTTTTCAGCCAGTACAAAGTGGGAAATGCCATTCACCCCCAAGAAAAAAAACCCACAGAACAAAATAAAATTTCAATCAATCATAGAATTATATAATAATTAAGGCTGAAAGGGGCCTCTAGAGATCAACTAATCCAACCATGCTGACGTGTCTGAATCTATCACTGTCTGCATATTTCAGACACTTAGTGCTGACATGTCACCACGTATTAAAAGAATTCATTTAACATTTTCCTTCTGAGAAACCTCTGGGATGAACTTTCAAGGCAATGGAAAGGCAAACAGCTGCTACAGATAATAAGCAACTGATTTGGAATCTTTTTAAACCAAGTTGTTTATACAGCCTGGCTCCAAGGTCCACCTGAATGGGGATCTTTTAACAACTTGTGTATATAAAAAATTATCCCACAATTGCCCAGGTTTTCTATTGGTACTGGAACAGCTCTGCACTGGAGGTCACGTGTGCCAGAGATAAAGGCCACCACATAAAATGGGTGGTGGATGGAGCCTGCAGCACGCGGGCACCAGCACCATGTTTGGAGTCCTTGTGGCCGTGCTGACTCTGGCCCCTGCAGGTACGTGTCCAATTTCTGCACTGGTTTTAGAAGAAAAAGCTAATTAAAATCTAGAAACAACTTTTTAGGGGAAGCAAAGCAACAAAGCAGAAGGAGGGACAGTTAATGGCAAAGTTCTCTCTAAACAGTAACTGGTTGCTGTGCTCTTCCAGCTCTTACAGGCACTTTTTCCTGCTTTTAAACCACAAATCCTATTTTGTTTGTTTTCCAGCCTTTGGCTGCGGGGTTCCTGCCTACCCACCTCTCGTGTCAAGAGTTGTTGGAGGGGAAGATGCAAGACCCTACAGCTGGCCCTGGCAGGTGGGTCGTGTGCTCTCCCTGGGGCCGTGGCTCAGCTTTGGCTGCTCCATTCAGATCAATCCCAAAGTTCCCAGCCTTTCTAAGAAAGCTCTGAACATGCTGCCTCTTGCTGGTTATGCAGGTTTTTGTGGTTCAAGTCAAGTACACTTGGCTATTTAAGCAAGATTTATTTAAAAACTCAAGCTTTGGGAAGACGGGGAAGGAGGGAAAGCTTTTTTCTGGCCAGGAGTTGAAAACTTGTCCCTCCAAAGTCTTCCACCATCTTCCAGCAGCGAGTTGTGTTCTGGGTGCAGGAATAAAGTGCACCAATGAAAAATAAGTACCAAAAATCCGGGACTCACTTGGTTCCTTTATCCCAGGCCTCTCTCCAATACAATTCCAATGGCAAGTGGTATCACACCTGTGGAGGAACCCTCATTGCAACCAACTGGGTGATGACAGCTGCCCACTGCATCAGGTAAGGAACGGAGCCCCATCCGCACACCGTGGGCAGGGAGAGATGAGGCAAAACCATAACAGTGCCAGTTCTCCCTTGCTCAGTTAAGAGCTCCAAGTTTCAAATCATATATATTCATTGTCACTAATAAGTCAGACAAAGAATGACACCTTTTAATTTTCTTAAAATGGAAGTAAAAGGCAAAAACCCCTCATATAGTTACCTGAATTATATACTCATTTGCTGTAAATAACTACAAACATCCTTATGTTTTCAAGTTGCTGTTAAAATTCAGCTGTGTTGTCTGTCTCTATACTATATATGTCAGTGAAACTCATAGATTAACTAATCAATCCACTCCCTGAAGAAGTAATCACAAATATTTTGAATGCATCTGTAATTTTCAGTAAGTTCTTCATATTATGGGGCAGCATAAAAAAAAACCAATCAGGTACAGCTCTGTCCTTCCATCATCAAACTGTTTCCACCAGGACAACTCTTACTGAGTCTCTGAGGTGACAAAGCTACAGATGCAGCTGCAGAACTGAGTGTTAATCCTTTCTTGCCCAGCTCTACTCGGACATATCGAGTGTTTCTTGGGAAGTACAACCTGGCAGCTGAGGAAAAAGGGTCCATTGCACTTTCTCCTGAAAAGATCATTGTCAATGAGAACTGGGATCCACGGAATGTTGCAAATGGGTGAGTTGCTGGCAGGTATTTTTTTCAGCTTCTAAATGCAGGGCAAAATTCAAACCACCCGAATCCCACCCACCTGGAGCTGTGGCAGCATCAACACTTGGAGCCTCCTGTTACAACCCCCACTGGGGCTTCTAAATGTTTGCTCATAGATGAGAGTTGAGTCTCCAGTTCTTAACTCTCCCCCCTCAAGAGAATATAAAGCAATTAACAATATTAATTGCTTATTGAATAATTGAGTTTTCAGATGCCACTTTGCATGTCCATACTTGGGGGAGAAGCTGTTCTGTGCAATGATATCATTTGTACAGTGAAAGGGAATGAAGTATTTTATACAAGACTCTTTGGAGCCCTCCTACAAACAGCATAGACACAAGTATTATTGATCAGAGATATTAATATCTGTAATATTTAATAATTAATATTCTTGCTGAAGGATCTCCACGTCCTGCTGCAGGGTAAAGGAATTAGCAAAGAAATCCCCTCAGTTCCAGGTCCTTGGAGTGAGTCCTAACACATCCTTTGTTTTGGTGAAAAAACCCTTTAAAAGACAATTTTTCCTGCAGGAAAGGGGATGGTTCTGCAGGAAATCACCTGCCAGTCCACAGATTCCCCCATTGCTCTGGGGGTGCAAGAATCTTTCCCACTTATGCCTCCTTGCTCCCCTGCTGCTCTTTGGAACAGGCCAAGTGCTGTGTAATTACTAAATATTCCTGCTACAGTGTCTTGATCCATTTGCAAACCTTTTTACCCCTTCCCTTTCTGCCCCCACCCTGACATGTGTGTGCGTGTGACACAGGTATGACATTGCTCTGATCAAGCTCCCCGAGCACGTGCCCCTGAGTGACAAGATCCGGCTGGCCTGTCTCCCTGCTGCCCAGAGCATCCTGTCCTCCAACACTGCCTGCTACGTGACGGGCTGGGGCAGGCTGCAGAGTGAGTGCCTGGGCCCTTCCCAAACTGGGCAACAACCCCAGCTCCCAGCAGTGCCTTCTCCTCTGAGACTGGCACAGACTGTCCACGGTGCTTGAGATCCCCCCAAACCCAGTGTTTATATTGGTTATATTAGGCCTCACCTCACTCTTACAAGATGATTTTCCCCTTCCTTTCAAGTTTCCTTGGCTTGTAATGCCCCAGAGGGCCCCCTCCTGAGCTTTTATGAGCTGCTCTAACACAAATGGGAAGTGTGCAGATGGGTGCATTTGCTAATCACATCCCACCTGCGGGGAATCTGAAACGACAGGTGAGGGAATAGAAGTGAAGTGAAGAAAATCTCAGAGATTTCAGCAGAAGTGTCAGCTTGGCTCAGGAGGCAATTCCTAGAGGGATAAGTCGATTGCAAACTCCTGAACAAAGAGCAGCCCTTCATTTCTCTAACAATGAGACATTTCTTAATGGAATGCAAATTTTTAGTAAGTTAAGGCCTTTTTTTCCCCCTATATAAAAGAATGGCGCTAAGGAATGGATTAAAAGGCTTTTCCTTTAATACACCCTGGAGGGATGGTACCCCGGTCCTGAGAGAAACTCAACAGTGTAGTTTTGTTCTTCCTTCAGTGCCAGGTGGGACTTTGACTCCTCTTTTTCTGTTCCCTCCCAGCCAATGGACCTCTTCCTGATGACCTGCAGCAAGGCCTTCTGCTGGTGGTGGATTATGCCACCTGTTCCCAGCCTTCCTGGTGGGGCAAGACGGTGAAGCCCACCATGGTTTGTGCCGGTGGGGATGGAATCACCTCCAGCTGTAACGTGAGTCCAGAGAACAGCCCGCGCAGGCTGCTCAGACACAGACAGCCCTGGTGGGGCAGAAAGCCTGAAAAAGCCCCAAAGGGGAGCTGTTCCCACCACCCCTGCTCTGACTGTGCTCCCCTTGCTCCCAGGGAGACTCTGGTGGCCCCCTGAACTGCCAGGGCGCCGACGGCAGGTGGGAGGTGCACGGCATCGTCAGCTTTGGCTCGTCCCTGGGCTGCAACTTCTACCACAAGCCCTCTGTCTTCACCAGGGTCTCTGCCTACAACAGCTGGATCGAGCAGGTGAGGCTCTGGCTGCTCCTGCAGCACAGGGACACTTGGGCTTGCTGACGTTCTCTCTGACTGGGATTTCTACCCCTTGCTCAGTGAGCTGCCGTTTCAGCCCTGACCTGTCCAAAGTATCCTCTTTTTAAATAGTTATCCAAATTACTGTCACTTTTAAATAAGCCTTAACATTTAGGAATGCATTCTCCCTTTATCCTAGAGCTGTATTTGCACACATTAAAATCCTAGAGCTGTATCTGTAATCATATATATTTTACTGTGTATTTCAGAAGTGATTACTCAAATTTGCATTCATCAATACACTGATGATTATAATTGCATCCTAAAAGGCAGCACGTGCTGCTTAACTCTGGAACATTAAGTATTTTTTAGTTTAATATAAACTTTGATAAGGAAAAATCTTATTTCAATTATTTAAATTCTGCATCTTGGAAGCAACACACACTATTCAAAAATTCCTGCTCTGCTCTGATTCTGATTTCTGATCTGATTTCTCACTTGCTTTACATTTTTTGTAGGTTATGGCAAACAACTAATCCAAAGAGAACTGGATGGGAGATGCCAACAAGGAAGCCAGTTTGAATAAAGTCATAACCACGACACCTTTGATCACAAAGAACTGGGAAATGATGCTTTTAACACCACCAGTATTAAACCAGTGATAACGCAATAAACAGTATTTTTTGCAAGATGAACACAAAACGTGTCCCTGTCCCTCCTCCCGGGTATGGGCAAGCCCAGAGCCTGCCCATGGGGATGATGCTGGAGGTTTGTCACAGCCTGGCCCTGCAGAGGGTGGGCAGTGGGAAGAGCCGGAGCATCCCAAAGCACTCTGGGGGGGTGGCAGGGAGGGGAAGGGGCAGCACTGCAGGGCTGGGGGCACGGGGGGACCCCCAGACTCCCAGGGGGACCCCCAGGCTCCCAGGGGCACCCACCAGAGCCAGAGCACAATGGGCAGCAGGAGGGGAGCGCAGGGGCCGCCAGCTCCGGGCAGGTGAGTGGGGGGCACTGCAAAAGGCTTTTGGGGGGTCTGACCCCCCTGGGGCTGGGGAAGGGCAGGACCTGCCTCCTCAGGGCCAGTTCTAAGTCCTTCAGGTGCCAGGGCAGAGCTGGGTCTCTGTCGGCTCCCACACTGGGGGGGTTTGCAAAGCACAACCAGAATCATCACTTGTAGCCGGGTGCTAAATTAAAGCCCCTGTTTATAGTTCTTTCATTGTAATGAAAGGTAGGCAGTATAAAATCAAGGTGACTTTTTGTTGTGTTTTTCTTCTCCCTCCCCTGGCACATATTTAAGAGTACAACAAATAATGAGAGTAAATAAGAACAAAACAAATAATTAAAAATGGAGGGCAAGTGACCACAAAGTAAGGAGTAGATGGAGTTCTCATTGTGAGAACAGAAAGGCTCAGAGATACATTTTGTAGGCTTGCAGTTCCTTGCAGTCAGATATTTTGCAGTTGTTACCTTTGGACTGAAAATAAAAATGTATATTATTAAACGTATATTGTATTGAATTAACAAGAGAAAACATGGCTGCTTATAATATTTGGGATTGTACTTTTATCCCTTTTTTTCTGCTTTACAACCACTGACCACCATTCTGCTGTGGGAGGACATCAGGAACATGCTTTGCCTGATTTCAGCCTCTGCTGAGAAATAATATGCTCTATTGGGTTTTATTTACCTTATTAAATGTGGGATTTCATCTTTCTGAAAGAGCAGGAGGTCTGAGGAGGGGTTTTTTCAATCACCTTTACTATGCGGAGGTTTGTTCTTTATCAGTGGAAATAAGGGCTGCCCAGTTTTTCAGGAGTCACCAGCTCCAGCATAACATCCAGAGTTGTTTTCATGAGTATCATTAATGTAAGATTGGAAATGATGGATTAATAGTTCTCAAAATTAAAATCAATAGAGGTTACTTTGCTGTATGGAGCACGGATGTCAATTATGTGCAGCGCCAAAGACAGACAGAAAGGTAATCATGGAGACCAAACAGTGAAAATTGGATGTGCTGATGCTTCAGTAAAAACTGAAATAAAACTGAAATTGGATTAATTTCCTTTCTGAAAGATTTAGACAATATTGTGAAAACATCTCAGCTCATTTGAACATATCAACAGCAATTATTCATCATCTGGAAAGTGCCTATTAAGAACAAATTCTCAAAAGTTTGATTAAAAAAATTCAACAGTTCCAGTTTTACTGGAATAAGTAGCCCATCTTTTTGTGGCCTTCCTTAAGAAGTACTACAGAGAATAAGACCTAGAGTAAATTATTTCATCAGCCTTTACGCTCACAGGAAAACTGTATCATTTTGTTCATGTATTTTTGCAGCTCAGTGTGTGTGTCAAGGAAACAGCCTCTTTAGTACAGCTTTTCTTTTCAAATTAATGTCAGGTGGAACAAAACATAAAACATTATATCTTTCACAAGCATTCAGCTAATGCAAGCTCCTTGTACTGTGTTTCAGGATGCCTGGGAATTGTTAAATATCACTGCTAGATCCAATTATAGTTTCAGCAGCTTCAGGAAACACTCCAGGGATTACAAAATATCACTCTTGGGGTTTTAATTTTATTTTTTTTTAATTCTTTTTTCAGATGTTTTTCCTCCTCCAATGCTGGTGGTAGAAAAACAGTTCAAAGGATTTTGGCCGCATGCACAGTCTCCCTCTGCAGCCTCCTCGGGGCCATTTCTTTGGATTTGAGCAGCAGTGTGGAAATGTGGAGGAGCACAGGGAGAGCCCTGCAGGAGCTCAGCTCCTGTGAAACCCTGGGGGCTGCTCACCTCGTGTCCCTCCTGCAGGAAGGAGGGCACCGCTGGCTGTTCCCAGCAGCAGGCACGAGCAACAGGTCATTCCATGCTCTGCTCCTGGGGGATTTAACCTCCCTCTGTACAGCCAGGGAAGCAGAACTGAGCTGTGAGCACTGCCAGTGCAAGGAGGAGAAAAGCTCCACTTGCAGATTTTACAGCATTGACTTGAGACACAAATGGAATGTCTCAGGGGATACTGAAGCCAGGCAGGTGCTGTCCAGAGTGATCTCTGAACTGCTGGAGCATCCCAGGAGTCCCCAGGAAGACCTCAGAGCCCTGAGACACAACCCTGACTGGGCAGACACAGCAGCCTTTAAGCTCATCCTGCAGATAAGAGGCGCCGTGCTCAGAGCTCGCTCCGGAGCATCGCCCAGCCTTCAAACAACCCTGCACCAGCTCTTTGCCATCCTGAACTATGCTCTGCTCTCCTCAGACACTGCTCACCAGTGCTGGGTGGATAGTGCCAACCTCTCCCTTCGTTTCACCCGCCATGCAGGAGCCTCTTTCCTCACCCCACTCCTGGGCTCGGGTGACTTTGTGTCCCTGGCAGCCCTGGGGAGGGCACTGCGTTCTGCACAGAGCTGCCTCCTGCAACAGGCACAGCAGAAGCTCAGCAGGAAATCCAAGGAAATGCTGTCCACTCTGGGCCTGAAGGTCAGCCTGTTAGTGGTGGCCTGCCTCATTTACCCCGTCACACTCGTGTCCTTCAAGCAAATGACAGACTGGATCCACAGCTATGCCAGGAACCTCAAGGAAAAGACCGAGGACTTGAAAAGGGAGAGGCGGCTGGCTGAGGACCTCCTGCACCAGATGCTGCCAAAATCTGTGGCCAAGCAGCTCAGGAAATGCCAAAAAGTTGAGGCAGAAAACTATGATCAGGTCAGCAAATGGAAAGGATGCTGTGACCAAGGGCAAAAGTACTCACCTCCAACAGCACCTGCCTTGGCACTGCTCTGGGGAACCTGGATTTGCACCTGCAGCTGAGCGGGGGTGGAAATCCAAATATTCTCCAGGGGCTTTGGAAAGAGCTGTGCCATGTACTGTGAGCCCTTGGGCTGAGAGGGAAGGAAGAAGAGCTGAAGTCTCCTCAAGTGTAGTTTAGGTGTCAGAGACCCTGGGCTGTCTTCCTTGGGTTTAAGAGCCTACCCATGAGAGGCACCCAGCACCACGTGAGTGCAAGCACAAAGGAGAAAGAAATGAGTTTCCTTCTTGTAGAATGGGGAAAATAATTTCAAAAATTGCTGCTGTCAGTGCTGAATTTAGCAGCTGTGCTGCACAGCCCACAGCCCAAATCCTCAGGCTACAGTAATTGCATTCTATTCACTCTTTTTCATGGACACTCTGATACTTTCAGCTGTGAAAAGCAATAATAAATGTTTGCATTTCTTCTGTAGGTGTCATTATCGAAACAACAACCTGTAATTGCACAATGAATTATAATTCACAATAGTCATGACATCAAAAGTAGCTGAACCAAGGCAGGGAGTGAAAAGGTGGCTCTTCTGGATTAATTGGTATTAGCAAGGATGATTTGAGTTTAAACACTGACACTGTTCAGGCAGCATAGAGAGGAAACACTTAATTCTTTACCAACAGCTATAACACATTTTCCTTTCTCAATTCTGTTATTGTTTCTCTTGTTCTTTCTTTTATAAATTTGTCTTTTTAAAAAAGTGAATTTCTCTGTAAATTACTGATCATACCAAAGACAAACATCATTTGAGAGAAACAAAACCCAGTTTATATTTCCCAATTCAACAAGACCAGAGAAACAGCAGCTCAGTTTTTAGTTCACAGTTTGTTTGGGCACCTGGTTTTGATCCCTATCACAGTTTAAATCACTTTAAGAGAAAAATGAGGCCCTACTTCTCTAAGTAGACTGTAGATCATTGCTTCAGTCTCCCATCTAGCATGATGCATTCACAGAACTGCAGGTGATAAACTTTGGAGATAAGAGTAATTTTATCTGTCAAAGTACCAGAGAACAATTCAGAGCCAGAGCTTGTTAATTTAGGATTGTGTCTGTGGAGCTCTGTGAGGCTGGCCCCATGTGCAGCCTGTGCCTTAGGCTGTTCTGGTTGGGATTCCCCAAAGCCCCAGACTCTTCACTACTGTCTCTTGGAGCCCTTGGCTTCACCCTTTCCTTTTCCCTGTGACAGGTGACCATCTTTTTCTCGGACATCGTGGGCTTCACAAGCATTGCTGCCTCCTGCACCCCCCTGCAAGTGGTTGAGATGCTCAACAACCTGTACGTCTGCTTTGACACCAGGATTGAGTCTTATGATGTGTACAAGGTGAGTACACACCCACAGAGGGGGGGTCAGGCAGCCCCTGAAACCTTTCTTACCCTGTTGCCTGGTGGCTGTTAAATACCCCGGCCAGCTGGCCAGAGCCCACGAGACCCAAGGCCTGCCACTGCATGGGCACTGTGCCATGCTGGGGTAGATTTTATTACGGTTTCCTTCTGAAATGAAAGCTCAGTGGCTGCCCTCGGTGACATGAGCCCCTTCCCCTCAGGTGGAAACCATTGGGGATGCCTACATGGTGGTGAGTGGCCTGCCAGAGAGGAATGGCCCCAGGCACGCTGACGAGATTGCCAAGATGTCCCTGGACCTGGTGGCCGCCGTGCGCCAGGTGGTGGTCCCGCACATGCCGAGGGGCAGGCTGGAGCTGCGGGCTGGCATACACACAGGTACAGGGGCAGGGGAGCCAGGGGAAAAGAGAGGGCACGGCCCACTTGGGTGAGAGGAAAGGAATTCTGCACCTCTGTAGGAGCCCCTGCCCTCCCCAGGAGCTCAGGGTGAGTATTTCTCCCGGTTCCACCAGGAACAGGGAGGTGAAATGACTTTTGCCTGCATCAGTGTGGAAAGTGACGGGAAACAATTTAGTATTGATGAAGTGCATCTTCCCTGATATCAGCACCAATTAACACAGTTAATCAAATTGTGACTTCCCTCCGTAGGTAAATACTGTGCAGCCCAGCCCCAGACACACCGAGCGTTCCCAATTCCCACGGCTCCCTGAGCACCCAGAGTGACTCGCACAGGGCTCTCCATTTGACACCCTTGTGCAGTTTTCCCACTTGTTTCTTACTGGGCTCTCTGTGCCTCTGCCTTCTCAGGGCCCTGTGTAGCCGGAGTGGTGGGGCACAAGATGCCCCGTTACTGCCTCTTTGGGGACACGGTGAACACGGCCTCGCGCATGGAGGCCACCAGCCTGCGTAAGTGCCCGGGCACAACCCACCCATCCCCCTGGGCAGGCTCACACCCACACCCACAGGGCTGAAACCCCAACATCCCCTCGCCCTGGGCATGGCCAGGGAGGAAACCCCAAACATCCCCTCGCCCTGGGCATGGCCAGGGAGGAAACCCCAAACATCCCCTTGCCCTGGGCATGGCCAGGGCTGCAAGAAGGTCTGTAGAGGAGAAGGAACATTCTCTGGGTATATCCCATATTACCATCAGCCTAAAGAACCAGCACAGGGATGACCTGCCAGCCCCACTGCCCCTGTACACACACCAGGTGCCAAACATGCATGAGACGCCCTTGCAGACCCAAGTGGAGCCACATCCCTAATGCCAAAAGGGGAGGTGGAAATGCCGGGCTGATGAATGCAGGGGGGCTGGTGTGTGGCCTCTGGGATGAGTGGAATCATGAATTTCTGCCCTGTTCTGGATCCTAGCACAGAAGATCCACATCAGTTCTGCTACATACGAAGCCCTGCTCACAGATGATGCATACGAGATTGAGCTGAGGGGAGAAATTGAAGTCAAGGTAACAGCTTTTCTGTAACTTTGCAACAGCAAAGGCATCCAGTGGGATACGAAGGAGATGGCAGATTTGGCCACTGCTCTTCCATGAATTGAAAGTCACTTTTTAACTGTGTGCCCAAGGTTATTCTGCTAATTCAGTTGGAAGTGTTACTGTGTGCTTAGAAATATAGCTGCTGTATTTCTGCACCTGTATATATATATTTCTGTGTAGTCTGCACCTGCATGGAACCACGTGAGTATGGCCAGAAGCATCAGGTAGGATTCACTTAATGACACATGGGCTCAAGGCTGATTTTAAATCCTTAGCAAGACTGCCAGTGACCAGCAAGGCCTTCCTTTGAAGTGAAAGGATTATTAGCACCCAAACTGCCTATAAACTAGTTTTCCCCCCAAAGAGCAGCTACTTCAGAGAGAAGGAGAGATAACAAATGCAGCACAGGGAGTAGCCCCTGCTCTCCTTCATAGCCCATGGAAGAGCTGTTTTCTGCACTCTTTGTTTCTTGTCCCAGGGCAAAGGGAAAATGAGAACCTACTGGCTTCTTGGTAACAAGAACTACAGTGTCCAAAATGACAGCCTGGTGTGTCACTGGAATCCAGCAATCTCCAAGAAAAAGAAGATGGAAAGTAGCCAGGGATCTGTCCAACAAGTAAGGAGGCGAACCTTTGGCAGGGTGAGACTTCCTAGATAACAAGGCATTGGTCTAAGGGCTGGGACATGTGGAATTGCATTTTTGCCCTGGAAGCAGAGGGCTCTGGTGTGTGCAAAACCATCTCTAAGGTGAGTTTTTGTCTGCCAGCAGCCTGGTGTGGGAGCAGCACAGAGCCCTGCCCTGTCCTGCAGCGAGCTGAGCCCAGGCAGTCGCTCACAGAGGAGCTCCAGAGCCGCCTGGAGCCCTGAGAGTGCCACCCGTGGAGTGAGCCAGAAGCAGAGGAATGGCTTTCACCACAGCTCCCAGCAGAGCCTCCAGGAGAACCTCCCTCCTCCGGGCTCACCTGCTCTGCGGGAAGGCACCGACATTGAACACAGGGCACATGGCATTCAAGCAACATGGAAAAATGAGCTCCTGCCAGGTTTTGTAGATGAAATGTGACAGGATACAAAGTGATTGGATTGCCTCAGGCACACACAGCTCTTTTAAATAACATTCTCTTTTTGTTCCTAGCCACAATTGATATTTTGAACTAGTATGTTAATGTGGGAACCTAAAACACCAGTAGAGTTTTAGGAAGGTGTCTCCAAACAAGAAGAAGCTGCAAAAGTGCAGGTGGAGTTCCATCAGGGGCACAAGTGGCAAATGGCATCAAATGTGGGAAAAAAACCAGGGAAGACAGAAATAAATATGCTTAAAGATCCACGACTTTGAAGTCAGAGCAGGAAAGTGCCTCAGGTGCAGGTATCCCGTCAGAGCCAGGCATGAAAGGGATGCTGTGGGGACAGGGACAGCTGGGGACCACGGGGCAGCTCAGAGCCACAGCAGCCCCATGTGCCTCATTGTTATGAAAATTCTGGGTCAAGATCAGAGGCAAATCATTTGCATGGAAAATTGAGCCTGTTCTGATCCTCATCTCTTCAGAGGCTTCAGCATGGATTTCTAATTTAGAAAATAGTAGAAAATGGCCCTGTGTGCTTGGTAGATGGCAATTAGTGCTCATTAGCAAAACATGCTTTGGTTCAACTCAGAGCTGTTCCTCTCCAGAGGGGAAAGAGGGAGGGCTGAGCTGCTTTCTGTGCATGTGCTGATGCTTTGATATGGTGGCCTGGTTTCCAAGGATTTGGAGACTGTCTGTGCCTAAAACACAACCAGCCTTGGCCTAGACCAGCTTGGCTGGCCCAACTCTGAGCCTGGCTTTGGCCCCGTGAGCCCAAAAACCTGGCTCTGGCTCAGACTAAAGCAGAGCCTCAGCTCTGTGGTGGGGCAGTGCAATTCAGCAGAGGCACAGATGTGCCTTCGAGGGGACAAATCCACAGCAGTTCCCAGCTCGGACTGTGACACACAAAGGCAGTTCCTCCACACCCTTCTCCACTCAAAGGTTACACTCAATTCCATAAAGACCCTGCGGGTTGTTTTAGCCATCCTGCTCAGTGACTCGGGACGCACAGCCTGGAAAAGGAGCTGTCTCGGTCCCCTCGGCACGTGTAGGAACTGGAGTCTCTCCCCGGGGCTGCTCACAGCGGGTTTCTCCCCAGGGACTATCCGGCACTTCCCACACCGGGCGCCAGGTGTCGGTGCAGACCGATCCCTGCAGCACCCCCGGCCCTTCCAGCCCTTCCAGCATCCCTGGGGCCACTGGGATAACGCCAGGCTGCACTCCCACACAGGCACAAGCAGGGGAAGGAGGAGAAGGGAATGCCCATGAGCTGCCACAGCATTTGCCCCTAGAGATGGAGAAGGAAAGAGAAGCTAAAAGGGGGAACATGCCCTTGAAACCACAAAGCAGGGAAAAGGGAGGCAGATTAATAAAATGCAATAGAAAAGAACATATAATCTGGAGTATTTGTCAGCTTGTAGCTGGTCCTTATTCCCAAACCCACCTTGGCAGTGGCTGTTCCCCATTCTCACATATTCTTACATGTTCCAGTACAGCTGGGATGACCTTCATGGCCCATGTGCAGAAATGGGAGCTGAAAAAAATACCAAGGCCAAGCACTTGTCTTGGCTAACATCTTGCTCAGTGACCAGTTCAGCCTGTTCCATGACTATTCAGGTAGCTAGCAAGTTACCCAACCTGGGGGCTCTGCACTGCTTCTCAGGGTGTTAAGAAGTCTATTAGTCAAGATGTGTCAAAATGGGAGAGGGGTGGTAAGCTGGAAACAAAACTAGTTCATTGAAATCAGTTTGGCAGAGCTCTTGCCAGTAACATTTCAAAGATACTGGATAATTCTGCTAGAGAAAAAGAGCAAATGCTATGCCAGCCTGTGCAGGAATTGGGGCAATTCAGGTGCTCACCCAGAAGGGAGAAGTCCTGTCCCCAGAGCCCCCTGTGTCCCAGCTCCTGCTGGGATGCTCAGCCCTGGAAACGTCACTGCCACTTCTGTTCTCATCCCTTCATCACCGAAGCCCAGCTGGAGCCAGGGCTTTGGCCTTTAGAGTATCCAGCAACACCAACCCCTCTGCATTCACCTTGTGTGAGCCAACAGTATTTTTAGTGCTCAGCTGAATGGTGGCGAGCTGGGCACTGCCCTGGCCAGCAGCACCCCCTCCACAGTGACCCTGGCAAACCCCAGGGTATCAGCCCAGGTACCTGTTGGCAGCTCTGCCCAGAAAAGGCTGCAGGGACAAGTCAGGCCTGGATCTGGTGAGACCCCTGAGGGCTTTTTGCCTTTTCTATTTATCCTTTCAGGTGTGGTGCATTGGAGATTGCAGGGAGTGCATCAACTGACCTGCAGGTACCAGGAGCTGCTTAATTAGCAGGTCTAAAGCAAAATAAGGGATGTGTGTGTCACTCCCAAGAGGGCACCACAGAGACAGCAGCTGCCTGCAAACATTTTTTTCTTTCCTCTTTAGAGAATTCTTTAAAGATACGTCTTTTTGCACTCTACCAATTAAAACAGCAGTTCAGGCTTGCATTGATCCCTCAGTACAACAGTTCACATATTGACATCCATGGAAGCAGAAGAAGGCAGGAGAATAAAAAAAGGCCAGAGATTTTGTGGAGTTTGTGCTGTTTGTCCTCATCTCACAGTCATTCCTATTTCCTCTGCAAGTGCTTTTCACTTGTTCTCAAAGCAGGTCACTGCTGGACATGCCCTTCAGGGACAGCACAGCCAGATAGGGACTGACTTCACTGTGGGATCAGAACCAGTTTATTGGCTCGTAGGCCAGAGCTCATCTAGTTAGACCCCAGAAAAGAAGGGATGATGAAGGTAATTGTCCTGGGCAAACCAGAGGACACCAAGTCCATTCATTGGACCTTTGATTGTTACCTCTGGCTGCAGCTAGTCCAGAAAACCACAAGTTCTTTCTATTGCAAAGTCCTGGAAATAGAGAACAACTCATTCCCTTTGGACCTGATCCACACACCTTTGTGATGTGCATCACCTGAGTGTCTGCCCTGGAACATCCCTGCCCTCGCCCAGCTCAGTATGGGTCTGACAGTGACAGCAGCTCCTGGCACAGCGCCTGCTCCCTAACAGAGCACCCTGAGCCCCAGGAGCTCTGTTTTTAAACTCTCAAGAACATGCACAAGGCAGGAGAGAGTCAGAACTTATTTCAGGAAAGTGATAGCGGCAGCCAGGTTAAAATTAGACCATTTGTTCCTAAAAAGACTGTGTAGGACGACAAGGGGCTGGCAAGAGGCTCTTCAGTGGGGAATGTGACACAGGAAGCGCTGGCAGGGCTGTTGGCAGTGATGTCACCTGGCTGCCCAGCACACAGGGCCCTGGGAAGTGCTGGGATGGGGCACTGGAACTTGTTCAAGCCACTCTGTATCTGTGGGCAGTGGGGAGAGGAGCAGGCGAGGCAGACGTGTGGACAGCCCTGCCGCTCCCAGATAAGGGAATGTGGAGCCAGGGCACAGCTGGGATTCTGGGGTGCTTGCACTACTGCAAGGGGCTCCTCAGCCAGGTATCAGCCTCCTCTTCCTGCCATGCCCCCCACCCTGCCCTCCTCCTGCTGCTCCAGCCATTCCTGCCCTTAGAGCTCTCTGCCCACCAACACTTGTGCTGGGGCTGGCGGGACCCTCAGGGAGCAAACTGGTGGGCACTGGGACTGAAAGTGCAGCCTGGAGGGACAGGACGTCTTGTTGCCTCAGTGAAGGCACTCACTTGGAAGTTTAGTGAAGGGGCACCAAGTCAGAGATCTGCTCTGAGGTTTGAAGTACAGTAGTACAGTGATTAGGGACCTGCAAAAAATAGCTCAGGAAAGCCACGCAGTGTTACAGCTGGGAGTTGTAGAAGTTCTAAATGTACAGTTTCTCCTTCTTTGGGTCACGAGGCACTTACTGAGTACCTGTAAAAGCTCTCATTCATTCTTGCCTCTACAGATGAAAAGCTGCACAGACAACAACCTGGTTTCATACCCCAGGGGAGAATCACACACATTCTGTACAGGGGAGAAATACAGAGATAAACCCTTCTGGTTTGCACCATTTAAAAAGAGTTAAGGCTATTCAGTTTATGAGCTAGTATTTATATTGATTTATTTTTGCAAAACACCCTCACATTTTCTAGTACACCTAGTTTGTTGATTTTCTTCTGCTACCACCTTCCTTTCCTTCCACCCCCCCAAAACAGCCATAGCCATTAACACACACATGTCTTTCCTCACTGGTAGTTTTGATATTTGGAGGGAATTACTGTTCTAATTGTGGTTAGAGATTGGGACGCAGAATTCATTTTAAGCCTCCCAGAGATAAAGAAAGGTCACATTTGGAGCAGTCTGGCTGTTCAGGCCCATGTTCCCTTTACTCCTTATTGTCTGAGAGCAGCTCTGGTTTGTTAGTATGTCATCTAGAGGATGTGCACCCTGCTTCACCTCTGCCTCTTACAAACCATCTCAGCACTAAAATATCATCATGGGCTAAAGTGTGAAAGATCTCCTTGTCCTATTGCACTTGTCAGGTGCATCTGACCCACCTCGGCCAAAAAATGTTGCTGTATCATATCCCTTCTCTCCTCCATTCATTCTTCCCTTGCCCAATACTTCAGGCCTTCTTGGTCATTTCCTGATCTGCTCTGGCCTGAGATATGATGTCATGGCTCACAATGGTCTTCACACTTCAACACCATGCAGAAAATGTGCTGTTATCCTCAGGGAGGTGACACGGTAAAACAAATCCTCTTGGTCAAACAAGGCAGAAGTTATGTGAAGAATCTCCAGTGGGAAAGGGAGGTTAAAAGCATTTTCTGCCTTCAAGGTTCTGTGGCCTCTGTGAGCTGTGCGAAGAAGAGCCACATTAATGTGTTGGTTTTAGTTAAACACAATTAAGGACTCACAGCATAGACATCTGTTCACAAAGCAGGTTTTTTTCAAAGATGGCATTTGAGTGCTCAAGTGAAGACCCTTGGGAGGCTTCTCCCACCTTTCAGAAAGCACTGAGCCATTATTTTCTATAAAAAGCAGATCGTGTGGCTGTATTCTTCCTTGTCCATTACTACTTATTCTTGCACAGCTCTCCCATCCAACTTCAAAAGCAACAGTCAGTAAACTCTTTTGATTACAGGAATCGTTCTTTTGCCCCTTGGCACAGCTTTCTAGCAGCATTCAATTGCTTAACACAACTGAGAGGAACATCCCCCAGCTCAGCCCTGACACAGCCAGTGCACCCACTCCCCTGGTGCCCCCAGTGCAAAGGCTGGACAGTGCATGCCCAGGGGAAATGGCTGAGCACAAAGTTCTGGGTGACACTTCTTGGTGACAAACCTCTTCCCCCAACCATATTGCCTCTGCCCACCTCAATGTCAGCACAAGGGCAGTCCCTGGGGACTCTGGGGGCCTGATACCCCCGTGCTGAGGCTTTGCAGCAAGTGGCTGGTGGGAAAGGCAGGTCCTGGGGTGCCTGCTGTGCCCGGGGAGGTGTCAACGTGGTGCTGACAGGGGAGTTTATCTCAAGCAGGAACACAGGCTCCAGCGCCGTGGCCTGAGCCCCTTATCTCAGCTTCAGCACTGTCGGTGTTCGAAAGGCTGCTCGCCCATCACGCTGCTGAGAAGCAACAGCTAAAATATCCTGCCCCCCTGGCCCGGGGCCCTGCCACCCTCCACCACGAAAGGAGGCAGCTATTTCCAGCAGCTTGGCAAACACAGAGAGTATTTTCTGGGAAAACAAAGAATGGCTGTCAGACCGAGCACAGGGGGTGATAAGAGCCCCCACAGCTACACCGGGTTCCTGAGAAAGAGCAGCTTTGCAGGCTCAGGATGAGGCTGCATTCTTCCCACTGCAGCTCAGCTGAGGCAGGAGGGAGCTCTCCTTCTGTTCACACACAGCCCATTGTGCAACCACTGTGGAATTCCACAACCAACCTGACACGAAGGATTTGCCTTCTAATCCCAATGAACAAGGGTGGGCACAGGGAAGTGTGCAATTGTGCCTGAGCTGGTGAGAAGCACTGAAAGGACCGGAAATATTGGCAGGATGAGGAATAACACACACATGAATCCCAAACAAAAATCAGGACAGTTTACCTCCCTGTTCTTTCTAGTCAGGCAAAGTCCACAAGTCCGAGATGTGTCAAAACCAATGGGCAATTGGGATCCTGCTCTGGGACCACCAGTTTGAGGTTATGCACAGTGCCACTCTCACGGGCTGAACAAAACCTATGGAGTGTTTTGTGGACGGCAAGCTTTATGCAATGAGCTCATTTTTAGTTAGTCAGGCTATTTTTAGGTTCATCACCAGTCCATTAGGAGAGGGAGAGGGGAAGTAAACATCCACAGCCACTTCTAGGACAGGTGACATTTCATTCCTGGAGTGTTTGGCCATTTCTAGAAGTGGCTTCTCCTCCTGCACACTGACAAAGGGCACGCAGCAATAAATAGCACAATGGCACAGTGTGACCTCTTGCCCCTGAATCTGGCTGCTTGGCCAGCAAGCCTTGGTCAATGGGCCCGGGTGACACTGCTCCCAGCCATGCCAGGGGCAGCTGGGCCACAAAGAAATCCCTGGCAAATGTTACCCCAGACAAAAGGCATAAGAAACGTCCTCCCCACTCCCATCTCTTCTTATAGAAACTTAATGTTCTGCAAAATCCATTTAAGAGTCCAGATCAACACATCTAGTGCTGGAACTAAACTTAGCCACCCACCGGAACATGTGACACTCAGACTTTGAATTATCAAGCACAAGCATTCATATATCACACACAGACCATGTGCCTTCCCAAGACATACCCACTCATACACACTTCCATGGCTGCTAGAGCCTAAGCCCTGCAAAAGAGCCACTCAGCCTCTTCTCATACTGCATGTGCCATGTTCTTGATCCTGCAGTGATCATTTTATCCAAACCTCCGTGTCTGATGCATTTTCTCTCTTTTAAGCAGAACTTGCTGTGAACTTGAGGCACGTTGTGCACTCACCAGGAGAGGTCAGCACACACCTCAGGAAAGAAGGGAAGAAGCCAGGTGGGATCTCACAGGAGTGACCCTCTATTCTGCTGGGGAAATCTCTCACCTCCAAACTGGGGATATGTCCTGTCCATGAACGGTTCTCTTGTGCCTCCTGTCAGAGGTTATGATGTGCAGCCTTCCTGCTTGCAGCTGCTAATGAGCTGTGTGCTTCCCTGTACAGAACAATTCCATGAGCTGGGGCTTGGCCTGATCTCTCTGAAAGTCTAGACTTTCTACAGGAGGGCAATAATATACAGACAAATGAGATCTCAGTACAAACCCCAAGGGTGTCTCATTCAACACAGACAATGAAAGACTCAGATTCTGAACAGTTTAGGGTAAGATCAGCCCATGAATTTCTGAGACCTATCTTAAAGATCACAGGGACACAAGGCTGGCTGCCACAGGACTAAAAAGACTTGCATGGTTTAAAACCATGCACAGCTCAACCATGTTTTCAGTTGCAGAAGAAACATCTTAGTAAGTTGGGAAACAATTTACTGCTGGAGACAGAGCAACACACACCAACCTGCCACCTTCCCGATGCCTCCTTCCACCCCTCAGGGAGGATTTGCCATGCAAAGGAACACCCAAATCACTTCAGAGAGGGCACAAAGCCACTTCCTGCCTCACAAATATTTGCTACTGTCCTCAGGGGATCCTCCCTTCTTACAGACTGAAGTTTGTGCTGGTCTCCATCTCAACTGCACCACCTTAATGGCAAGTTTTGAAATTCCCGTGAATATTCAGATATGAAGCGTTGATGCTGCTCTGAGGCCTGAGAAGGTCCAGAACAAAACAGATGTTTTCTGTTCCCAGATACTTCTTGCCACTGCACCAGAGCTGATGCAAGCCCTGAAGTTGAGTGCCTGGGCTGAAGCTGCCCTCGTTGTCTGTGCAGCACTCCCCGAAATACATTCGCATGGGGTCCTTGTCTGGGAGATGGAACATCCTTTTGCTGTGCTCACAGACAGCATCCAGCTGCAGTGCATTCAGAGGAGGGGCAATGACACCACTTGCAACAGGGAGAATTCTAAGTAGATACTAGGAAATCATGGTTTCCTAAAGATTCTCAAAATTCAACTTGACAAGGCACTGAGAAATTTCATCTAAGTTGGCTCTGCTGTTAGCACAAGATTGCACCACAGACCTCTAAAAGTCTTTTCCAACCTTAATCATTCTGACTTTACCAACACAGTCATAGAGAAGGACTGTGCTGATGTATCTATGTCCAACAGTGATCAGAGACAATTCAGAAGGACCCCAAAACAAGTTCAGAGATATTGAGGTCAAGAAGATTTATTATCCACATCTATGCAGACTTGTGACGAGCCAACCAAACCAACAAAACAACCCTGGGCTTCTGCAGAGAAAAGGCAAACCTGAAACTGCCCTGACCTTCTCTCACTGTCTTGCTGCACTGAAAGTACACACCTCAAACATCTGGAATGATGATTTCATTTTCCAAGAATCATATCAAATGTGGTTTTAGACATGAACAACAACAACAACAAAAAAATCCCAAAAATACAATAACTTCAGATCTCCCTTTCTGTGACAGAGGAATGTTTATAAGCCATCTCCTTACAATACCCATTTCCAGAGACACTTAACAATTATGTCTCAAACTGATCAGAAAATTATAAACTCTCTGGTACACCACAGAATTATTTTTTCCAAGCTTTCAGGACTAACAAGTTGGTACTGAAAACTGCTTTCCAAACTTTCAGTAACTCCAATATCAGATGAAAAATGCCAGATGGCCCTTAATTTCCATTTCCTCCATACAGATCCATCTCAATGGCCTTTAACTTTGTGCATCACATATGTGCAAAAATGCCACAAAAGGTCAAGATGCATCATTGCACACTGAGGAACACTTCAATTTCTCAGTGGGGCCAAATTTCAAGACTGTGCTTCCTTTCAGACTGATTTCAGATGTAATATAAATTGTGTATAACAGGCTGAGAAAGAACATGTAAAGAAAATGTTTTAAGCTGGATCCAGGGAAAGTAGAATTTTTTCCTCAGCTTACGCCTTGTAGAAGTTTTCTGTGCATGTCAACCTGGCCTCAGCCACACTCACTGTCACTCAGGCCAGTAACTAATTTGTCATATTTTTAAGACTTTGATTTCCCTTCCCCACTCTTTCATTTCAAGTCATTAGCTTGAAATTATTATGTTATAATGTCATAATTTTAAGTCTGTAATAACACAGAGTTCTTACACAGCATGTTTTCTGAGATCCCCCTTCCTCTGGTTTGGTGCTTCACAGGAGCCCAGTGAAGGTGCAGTGGATACACTTTGCTTCCTATCTCACTTCATATTTCTCACATTTATTTTCCTCTGGATGAAAAGGAAGGCTTTAGCAGTGGGCCCAGGGAACACTGAGCTGAGCACACGGACACACAGAAGTGGCACAGGACAGCAGCCTCAGAGCCTGCAGAAGCACAGCGACAGAAGGATGCTGCATTGCCTAAGTGCAGAATGCTACTTTCATTCACCACCAGAAAAGAGAACTATTTCCTCCCTCCTCCTCCTGGGAGGATGAAAACAGATCAGAACCTCAAACCAATCCTTGCACTAGCAGGAACTCAAAAGGTGGCCTTGGGAGGGGTTGGAGAAAGATATAAATGCTGATAGCTGGAGACACAGAACAACAGTGAACTGGAGAGACTCAAGGGAAGGAAGAATCAGAGACATCAAAATAAGAACATGAACTTGAAACTTCTTTTCTGCCCTGGATTCCTTCTGCTACTTATTGTCAGTCAAAACCAGGCAGGGGCCAGGTCCGTTTCCAGCTTACAGGTAAGTGACTGGCTGCTCAACAGAGCAGAGAGAAGCTGATGGTTCTTTAGGAATTAGACACATTAGGTGAGCTGTTTCTCCCAATGCCAGCTAAAGCAGCAGCAGAAATTCAAGAGAGATCACGAGAGCAGGAACCCTGAGGTGGGCAGACACAGAGCTATTAAACAGGGGGAAACTAAAGTCATTGACTACTGGAATTAAATTTCTGATCACAGGAGGCAATGGAAAGGAAAATGTTTTACTTTATTTTTATCCTATAGGGTCAGTTTGGGGATTGGAAATTTAGGGTCATCCTATGACTGAGTGGAGCAATAAACTTTTGGAGTAAAAGCATATAACCTGAGAGCACCTTGAGAGAGCATTCAGAGTTAGCTCAGAGCAGCTTGGTGGGACAGAAGAAACTAAAGGTAACCATGAGCAGCTTCAGAAACCACTTCAGTATTTTTGTCTCAAACTTAGCAGCAAGCTATAAAAATAACAAGAGTTTCCAGAACTCCTCCTTCTCCTCCTTCTACCCTTCCCTTTTTCCAGAGTCTTTCCAGACTGTTAGATGAGGAGCTGGAGCATCCCCTGGTCTCAGAAGAGAGGGATCATGAGCCAGAGGACCTGATCCCAGGAGTTGTCCTTGGCCAGCCAGACATGGAACTCCAGTGGCCCCAGAACAGCAGGGAGCAGCCCCAGAGCGTGGCCATGGGGGACAGTGCAATCCAGAGATTCTTCAGTGACCTCCTGAGTTTGTCCCGGAGATACCGAGGCAGAAGCAAAAAGGGCCTCCCCAGGGGTTGTTTTGGTGTCAAACTGGACAGAATTGGGTCACTGAGTGGACTGGGATGCTGACTCAGCACTACGGTAAGGGAAAGCCAAAGGCAGGTGATCTGTGTGTTTGTGTGTGACTTGCATAAATATGCAGAAGAGCAGAGTTAATTTAGCTGTAAGGAAACATGCCCTTCAAGTAACTTCTACCTTCCTATCACAAACACAGTTTATTATTTTACCCTCCTCAGAATTCACTGTCATCAGATATATACTTAAAATCTCTGATTGCCACACCTCTCTTTATCTGCTTTCACTCCTTCCTCCACATCAGCTGGAGGCATTTCATCTTGTCACAGCAGCCACTTCAGAGAGGGTTTGCACCAGCTCCCCAGGGACACTTGTTTCAAACCAAAGAAACCTTGAGCAGAACAGTGGGGCTGAACCTGGCCCTACAACAGTGAGAAATCAGTTAATTTCTATGTATGAAATCCTGTACATTTCTCTCTCTTTTATTTAATCCTCTGGTTTCTTGACAGGACTGACTTTGAGATTTCAAAGGACCTGTTGCCCTTCAGTGAGATATTCAGCTCTTTTTTGTATTGGCTCCACCATCTACTTCATGATGTACTAAGCAAGTTGCACCCACTCCTCCCCTGAATTACTTGGCCAACAGAACACACCTTTGCTCTACTGCCTGTTTGTATCAGAGTAATCAGTTGTGAACTTCTACCTGAAATTTAATTACAAACCCCCACATTTGTACTAAATGTGTACTAATTGTATAAATAAACAAGTGTCATTGTGTCACAGGTAATAAACTGTTTTCCATAATTTAGGGAATTTGCTTCAAGCCTTTGCTGTGTCATTCCTGAAACAGAGCCCCAGTCTGCAGTTAGACACAATCCAGTGGAATTCAGGAGCATTTCAGAGGTCTCCTGTCTGGTAAACAGAAAGCAGGACATAAAGCCTCGAGTCTTTGCCCCACAGTTTGAACAAAGGACAGCTCTCTTAGCTGGCATCAGTAGCAAGCAGTGACTGCATTTAGATCTGCCACTGACAGAGGAAAACAATTGTTTCTTCCTGTTATATCTCATAAAAAATAAAACCAGAACCAAAAAAATAATAGTGCAGTTTTCGGCACCGGGCCGCCCTTGCTGCGGGCAGGGATCGCTCCCGGAGGCGGCACCGAGCGCGGGGCCGATTCCACGTGGTCCCGCACGGACCCTGTGCCAGCAGCGCCAGGCTGGGCACGGCGGGCGGGCACGGGGGGCCCCGCAGCGGACAGAGGGGCTGCAGCGCTTCCAAAATACATTTGGCCGCGGACGGAGGGGCTGCGAGGGCTTCAGCACCCGGGACAGACGCCGGGCACCCCGCACGCCGCCACCGCCGGGCTCGGCGGGGCACGGCGGGGCTCTGGGGGGCTCTGGTGGGCTCTGCCAGGCTCTGCCCAGCTCCCCCGCCTGCCCGGGGCTCTGTCGCCCCTGTTCGATGCTCTGCCCCCCTGCCCAGGGCTCGGTGCCCCCTGTTCGATGCTCTGCCCCCCTGCCCAGGGCTCGGTGCCCCCTGTTCGATGCTCTGCCCCCCTGCCCAGGGCTCGGTGCCCCCTGTTCGATGCTCTGCCCCCCTGCCCAGGGCTCGGTGCCCCCTGTTCGATGCTCTGCCCCCCTGCCCAGGGCTCGGTGCCCCCTGTTCGATGCTCTGCCCCCCTGCCCAGGGCTCGGTGCCCCCTGTTCGATGCTCTGCCCCCCTGCCCAGGGCTCGGTGCCCCCTGTTCGATGCTCTGCCCCCCTGCCCAGGGCTCGGTGCCCCCTGTTCGATGCTCTGCCCCCCTGCCCAGGGCTCGGTGCCCCCTGTTCGATGCTCTGCCCCCCTGCCCGGAGCTCCCACTGCCCGCCCGAAGCAGGAGAGTCCAGCCAAGGCAGGGGCAGCTGCCACACAGCGGTAACACATCCCGACCACCGGGACGAACCATCCACAGTCGGGATGAAAATTAATTTCTCCCCTCGGAAAAAGCGAGGCACCACTTGGCTGCCTTAACTGCTGTTGGGCTGCTCCAGACATTTCTGGATTTCCCTTCTGTTTCTTGCACTTCTCTCTTCATTTCCTCCTCAATCTAAGCAAACTGCAGGGAAAGAGAGCTTGGATGGGATATGGCATACTTTTGTCAAAGGATTTAGTCACTTGGAGGTGAATCCATTAATCTTACAGGAGATGACACTTAGATAAAACAAACAAGTGAGTTTTATAGCTTCAACAATGAAGAACTGAGTTCTGACATTTTACACTCCATTTGCTTTGGCAGGACTGTGAGGTGGGTAACAGAGGGCAGAATTTAGCTGTGAAAATACAACAGCTGCAGTCACTGGCAGCCGTTTTAACCCATCTATACACTTCCCTACACAGCACATGAAACAGAGAACAAAATCTCCCAGTCTCAGAAAAGTGTTGTCAAGGCTGGAGTCAAGCTGCTACATCTTACTTATCTGCTGTGGAACAAAGAAGATGAAAAAGGAACAAACCAGTAAAGAAAGGAATATCTCAGGGTCCAGCTCAATGAGTAAAATCCTGGCATATTAGATTCTTTCACAGGGATAGGTCACTCAAAGCTAAGTATTTCACACCTGAGACTGAGATTCTGTCCCTCAGGTTTTTGCTGCTGGGTTTGTGCCCCAGGGGCTGCTCTGCAAAAAAAAAAAAACCAGACACAAAGCAAAACTCAGAGCAAGTGACAAAGTTTCTGTGCAGAGACAGCACCAGAGAATATTTAGAGTGTGTGGGGTGAGTGTGAAGGAAAGAAAAAATACAACAATAACAGATCTTAATTATCTTAAATTGGACACTCAATGAATAATTCTGCAGTTTACAAAACAAAGTTACACCTCGTAGTAAACAAACACACACACCAAGAACAGCAGGAAGAGAGTGATTGTCACTAATGAATTATAGACACTGCAGCATGGAGTGTTAATTAAAAAAAAAAAGAAGCTATCAGGATCTAAGCTCTTAAGAGCACAAAATAAGAACGTGTTGGAGTAATACAAAAAACTGAGCCTTTCCTCCATGTACTGAAAAACAAAAGCATTGAGGAAAAACAGAGAGAGCTGTTGTAATAAAGGGCTTCATCAGAAGTTGGGTTGAATTCAGACTATATTTGGAAAAAGTAGCATTTGAGCATGACTTCACAACCTTGGGAATGTCCTTTCCAGTATAATTTTGGTAGCTGATCATGTGAAGAGTATGTGCACATGTTTGTACACAAACACCATGTTAAAACATCTAAGACACGAGAAATATTTTATCATTATACTATTGTTTAGTGACTGTACTCAGGAGATCCTTTCAAGATCTACATTCATATGAAAAGTCAACAAATTATAGACATTCATTCTTGTTTCAATTTAGAATAAAAAGAAACATTAGGAAAATGTGGGAAAAACAAGGTGCTTCCCAATTTAGAACCCTTCCACTTCTATAAAAAAATTAATATTTAGTTGCACTATATGCACAAAGACAATGATGGAAGAGGGATTCGCAGCAAACCTGCATTTCATTTAAGGATAGGCAGTTTTTAGCTAATTTTAAAAACTTGACTAAATGAACACCTTTTTTTTTGTTTAATATATTAAGCTAAATATTTCATTTTAACCCCTCCCAAAACACACATGCACAGAAATTCACCCATTCTTCTGTGGGAACAGATTCTGAAACCTTTTTGAACACCACCAAAAGCTGAATACCTAAACTTCTCTTTGAGCAAGTTTCTTTCTTTTATGAGGGTACAAGAAGATTATTCCTGCATCTGGCTATCTGGTCTTTCCATTTGATTGCTGTAGGGTCAAGCCTTAGCATCAATGTTTAAAGAAATCCCATAATTTGGCTGTTACCAAGGCCAGTGTTTTGGCGGTGCCGGCGCCGCAGTCGCGGGGGTTGGAGGCACTCGCTGTCCCCACACTCTGTGCTGAGGGGCAGACAAGGGACTGCTGCTGTTGGGAACACACAAATACAAAGCCTCAACGGTGCTATCACCTCAACAGCAATGGGAAAAGAGAAGCTGGCCCAAATCTGGGATTTTCAGCACACTTCATGGCCGTGCATATTCCATATATTGAAGGAAAGTGTGCACAATACTTTGGGTGTCCTAAAAGTAGATTTATCTTCAGCCTTTACCTTCACCAATTACTCACCTAAAAAGCCTTCTGTTTTCCTTGTAAAAGGCAATTTCTGCATGGAAATCTTCTAACTGAGCAGACTTTAGAGCAGTTTGGGGATTGTTTCCCATCTCCGTAAATCTGACCATAGGGGTCTCTTGAAAGAAAATCGCTAAGAATTTCCAACTGGACTGTGTAATCACAGCGCCTGGTATCAAGAGGAGGAGAGTGACATGAAATCACTGACTTGTGACATACATTCCTCAGCAACAGCAGCTACTGCCTAATGACAGCTAATAAAGGGAATCTTCCCTTGACAGAGCTGCATGCCTGCAGTGGGACTGGAATGTGCCCAAGATAAACCTCTTGATAACCCAGGAAGCAGAGATCACACCCAAAGAGTATAAAAGAGGAGCTGTGAAAGAGAGAGGAGAGGACAAGGAAGGGAGAGACCTGAAAGGACATCTCAGAAGAAACAGCTTGAGCTTCCCTATTCCCCAAAGACTCAGCGCCATGGACACAAACGGCTCGCTCTTCTCTGGCTTCCTCTTGCTGCTGCTGCTCCAGCTCCAGGCCAGCAGAGCCAGCCCCATCTATAGCCTCAGCCCAGCCAAAGAGCTGGCCAGCATGGAGGTGAGCACTCTCTTTTTGCCAGGGGAAACTTTGGGGATGCTGAGCAGAGTGGGGGGTGTTTGCCTTCCTTTTACATGGCCATGCCATGCAGGGGGACAACGCCATGGCTCCTCTCAGGGGCTCAGGGAATCTCTGCAGGGCAATGTCCCTGTGCCAGGCTCACCTGAACTCCTGGGCAGCAGTGGCAGCTCAAACTGTCATGCTGTGGGAAGTCTGCTCTGGGTTTGTGGTTCTTTTTCTCTTAAAGATCCATCCACGTGGGAGCAAAGCTCCAGAGAGGGAAAAGTCTAATCAGAGTAGCTCTATACAAATAAATAGAAAACTTTGAGGTGAGCTCCTTTCTACCCCACTAAATGGCAGGAACAGTGAAGCAGGGCAGCCATATGGCTCTAGCTTTGTGACTTTGAGAGATTTGGGTATGGGTGGGAGAGGAGGAGGTAAAGTGAAGCACTCAAAACCAAACTTCTATAAATGCTGATAGAGGAATAATATAATCATTTAGTGTGGCTCATCCAGGAAAGCTTCCAGGGCTGTGAGATTACCAAGTGTGAACTTTAATGAATGATAGAGAACATGCATTGCTGCACAATGCAAGCTTAAGATTGTCTTGGAAGATAAAACCTGAAAGCTCAAACCTTCCCTTGGACTGGTACCAGTGACCAGGCTCTCCAAGCTGTTCTCAGGCCCTGAGAGCAAACTCCCTGAGATACTTGGGACAGTGTCAGCTGTAGCTAAACCCACCCCATGCCCACGGGCTGTTTCTAGGAGCCAAGAAGAATGGCTTCCAAATGCATTCACTGTCAGGCAACCCATGAGGCTCACTCCTCTCAATTCTACTGCCAGAGATGGACAGGTAGAATCCTTTAATTAGTTGAACCACCCTTGAGAAGGTTATCTGATTCCTGTCACACAAAGCTTTACAAATTACAGAGAATGGTACCCAGGAAGCAATCACACAGCAGGCAATTATTTAGCACACAGGTATTTTCAGTTACTTTAAGGAGCAGCAATCCCGTAATCCCTGGGGCAGAGATTAGTGACAACACCAAAAGCTTCTGCAAGTGATGTCCACTGAAATAGCCAGGGGTGACAAAGCAGCAACTTCTGAGGATGTGGGAGTGGGCTACGGATCCAGGGTTTTTCTGTGTCCCACTGCTGGGCTGAGTGGGATCTCCCTGTGCAGCTCAGACCTTGGGGGTTTTCTCTGCCAAGAGCTCTTCTGACCTTGCCAGTAAGATGCACTTGGTGTCAAGCAGCTTCCTTCAACTCACAGCTCTATCTTCCCATAGATGGAATTGCTGTGAACAGAGATTTAGTGCAGAGGACAGGGCTCAAGGACCACAAACAACCATGGGATCCAACCTGACAGCCTCCCTAGGGCCAGCTATGGGATTACTGATGAATGCAGAACAGGATGACTGGAAGAGCTAGCAAATGACCACAAAAATAGGAGTTTAATGTAGTAAATTCTTCTCTTACAGGCTCTTCTGGAGAGGCTGGAGGATAAGTTTGCAATGATTGAAGCCCTGGAGTCCAACCCTGACCTGCAAGAATCCAAGACCCAGGAGGAGATCCTGCCGGAACTCACCGACAACAGTGAGGACCAGAAGGCTGAACCCAAATTGGCACCCAACACCCCTCTGGCCTACAGGGACCCCTTCCTCAAGAGACTGAGGGGGCTGCAGATGCCCAGGATGATGAGAAATTCCGGCTGCTTTGGGAGGAGGATCGACCGGATCGGCTCCCTCAGTGGGATGGGGTGCAATGGTGAGTTCTGCCCGAGCCATTTCCCTGTGTCTGGGACGGAAGGAACACATCCTCATTTCAGTCCTTAAGAAGACACAGCTTGAGAAAGGGGTTAATTTTACCCTAGTATTTAAGCTAGAACTGGTTTTTCAAAAGCACTGTTGACAATGGTCACAACACACAGAGACAGAAACAGATCCCAGTAACATTTACTTCATGTTTGGTTTGCAGGTTCCCGGAGGAATTAGGACAACCTCCCTACTCCCTGCTCTGACTGAAGAATGCTTTACAGTACCTGTTCCTCCCAAGATGAAAGCCAGATGCTTTCCAAGCTCCTCAACAGAAAGTTATCCCTATTTTTATTTATTTATTTATTTATTTGATGTTTTTTAAAGAACATTTCTTACTCTAGCACCAAGAGACCATCTTTAAATAAAACCAACACATTAGACATCTATGCTGGATCTCTCTCCTGTCTGTTGCATTAAATTTTCTTATATTTTCCTAAGTCAAACTCCTTAGTTTTATTGGTATTCTGGTACCCACAAGGCTGGGTTTTACACAATACAGAGAAAGTATGAACTTGGCAGAAATTAAAATGAGTTTTTCCCTCTGCACTAAGAAATTCTAACAGATTATCAGGAAAAAAAACTTGTTCAATATTGAAAGACCACATATATAGACAGGGTTTCAGTAACAAGAGAGTCCTTTTGCTGCTTTAGATTATTCAGTCACAGGAATTACCACAAATCCCCCATGCAAGCAAAATTTACATGGAAAGAAATAAGAAAAATCATAACACTCCAGAAGTTTCACTATAACCAGAGGGAGGAAAAGGAATTAATTGTATTTGCTTTCTAGCACTGGCCAAATAAAAGTTACAAGCATCAAGAGAAACATACATCATTAACTGTGTCTTGTCTCACTCTGCATGGGGCTGAGATGCTGATTCCCAGCATTCCTTGAAGGATTCAACAGGCCTGAATCCTTGAATATTCCTCCTGAGAGGGCAGGTGGGACCACTGCAGCTACAAAGCAGCTTGTACAGAATGTTCATCACCTTCTGGGAGCAGCACCTCACCAAGAGGTTCTAACATGGCTGGTTAAGGTTTATTTACCCTTGTAGTGAGATTTCACACTCCAGAGTTGAATTTGATCCAAGACATATTCTCCCCCTCCCACCAAGCAGGGCAATATTGCCAAAGCCACATTCAGGCACCATCCTGAGGACCACAGAGCTCAGACTCCCATCAGCCCAGCAATGGCTCCGAGCCCAGCCCACCACGACTGTCCTGTGACTGCACACACTGCTGGGAACTGGGTTATTTTGAGCCCCCAGGAGTCTCATTCCCAGAATCTCAGTCCATTCCCAGGCTCATTCCCAGGTACTGGAGTACACTGGGCAGCTTGTTCAGGGCCTCAGGAGGCAGCACCAGGACAGACCCAACTGGAACAGTCCCATTCTGACTTTGCTCATGCAAATGCACAGGGAGAGACGAACAACACCTGGTCAGGACAGGCAGGGATTCCAGGGCTGGCACAGCAGCTGGCAAAGGCTCTCAGGGCCCACAGCTCCACGAAAAGGGTAAATTCAAGTGCACAGCACTCTTGTCACAGCTAAGGCTGCTGCACCCCTTTGACAGGGCTCGTGCCACACACATTTCTGACAAGCCACTCTCCCATTTCCTCCCTGCATTGCTGACATGGCTCTGAGAGGGGCCTTGTGACTCTTCCCCAGGGAAGAAGAGCAGAAATCTTATCTGAGGGAGTAATTTTGCTCCACTCCAAAAGGAAACCACACTCAGTGTGATAAAAATCGCATCTCAGAGTCTCTCCTTCCAGCAGTGCCAGCTAAAGATAAAATACTCTATGCAAGCATGCACACAGGTTTCCCTGGCAGGAGAACAAATTCCCAGGTTAAGATTCCCAGCAGCTTCCCTGAGACTTCTCTGCAGTGAAAGCGACAGTGACTTTGCATTTACAGAGAGGTGGTTTCACAGATCAAGAGGGTGTGAAGTCACCCTTTGGGGAGCCTTTGTGGGGGCAATGAGGCTTTGTCTTCTCAAACACACCAGGTTCCCACTGAAGCAAGACAGGAGCACACAGGTGGATCCTTCCACACCAGCGATGGACAACAGCCAGACTTCCCATGTGCTGCTATAAAGGGAAGTAAAAACAATCCACTTACTCTAACAATAACAGCTCTTGCTGGAGCTGAATTTTACCTAGTCAAGCAAAACTTACACAGACACTCTAAATTGTCCCTCCCTGTCAGCCCTTCAGGGCACAAAACACTAATTAGTTCAGTGGAATGTGCTAAAAATGGCAAGAAGAGTCGATGCTGCCTGACCCAAAGCCAGGCAGGTCCAGTATTAACAGCAAGCCAGTTCCTGGTGGAATGAGTCTGTAGTGGCTGGCAGACAGTATGTTAATAGACCCTGTGGTCTGGGAGAACCTAATTGAGGGTAAGCAATCGAGGAAAAAAGCACCTCTGACTGGATTTTTACTGCTACTCCTCCATAAACACACTGAGCTGTAAAGCTCCCTCAGGGAAATCCCAGAGCCAGGTTAGAACGGGGCTGCACACAGGAACAAGCACAGGGAAAAGCTGAATGGGAGAAACTCGGCACTGATGGGCTCAGCAGGCACAGGGCATCACCCCGGGGACAGGCAAAGCTCCCACTGCTGATGGGAGGGCTGGATCAGAGAGAGCAGGGAATAGCCTTGGGAACAGCCATCGTGCAAATGAAGACATAGCCCAGTGGGATCAGAGAAGGACCACGCTCACAGCCCCACACCTGGCTCTGATGACATTTGTCACCTCCTGCCATGCCAGACTTCATTGCCACTTCCTAACAGCCTCTGGCAGCACCTCTGACTGGCAGTACATAATTCACCAGCTTTCTTTCCTTTGAACTCTGAAACCCAGCAATTCCACCGGCATGTTCCTTGCATTCTGCAAGGCACAAGCCTTTGGAAAAGCAGTTTGCTTGGCCTGGGCTTTATTTGCAAGTTAGATGTGATGGTTTCCTTGCCCCTCAGACACTGCACTATCCCTTTCCAGCTCCCCACTGAACTAAATGCTTCACTGAAATCCAAGTCTGCAGGCAAGAATGCCAAGAGGAGCTGTCAGAACTGCTTTGTTTCTCTAAGAACTAATATGTGAAGCACAGGGCACAAGCCCTCTGCTGCTGCAGGGAGACGTGGAGCTGTGCCAGTTCACATCCCAGTCTGGCCACAGCCAGCTTGCTTGATTTACTTTCCCTGAATCTTGGGCCCCAAAGGCCTTTGCTGATTGACATCTGCTTGATAAGAGTGTACCATACTTTAATGTGGAAAGGATGGATGATTTGTAAGACCTTCCCCCTCCCTTACCATCTCCTGACTGCTCTCTGGGAAAACCAGCACAATCATGTACAGAAACAGAAGTAGACTGGGGAGTAGGGGAAGCTTTAAGAAAACAGAAAGTGGTGGGAAGGCACCTAAAGCCAGGCCTGCTAGGCTGGGAATTGAGAGGGAGCAAAGGAAAGATAAAACCAGTGTCTAAATTCGGCCATCTCAAGAGATATTCTCTAGTGTAGGCACTGAGGAGCTGCTGGAGGAGCCAGCAAGGGTCTCAAGGTTGTCCTGTCTTATCTGTTAAGTCATGAGTTTTCAACACAGTATTGTTTTCTACGCTCATCTGTTGAAACTGGTATCTATGGGGTCCAGTGTCTGCTCCAAAATGCTTAAGGAATCACTGAGATGTGTGTTAAAACCAATCACAGCCCATACAGCGACTCCTGCCTTTATTCCTGCAGTTTTGAAGCAGCCTGGAGAAGGGACATCCTGCTCACTTTTAAACACTGATCTCAACATCCAAACCTCACAGACTGATACCCCTCCCTTCCCATGCAGTGGAACTTCCTGATGTTTCATTCCAGCTACCAGCAAGCCTTTCCACCCACTGCATTTCAACAAGCAGTGGATGCAGAAGAGGCGGAGGGTATCCCACCACTGCTGGAACCTGCTTCAGCACCCTGGACAAGAAGAGCAGCTTCACGCTCTCCTCACACACACGCACAGCCAAAGCTCAGGGCAGTCATCCTCTGTTCCTTTCTCTGTGTGCTGCATGATCCACACCTGGATGGCAATCCACACATTGAAGAGGCAGCTTGTATCCTGCCAGCAAAGCAAAAATTCAAAAAACCCCTCACTGAACACCCCTGAATTTCTCTGCTAGATACCCAGTATGCAGGTACACGAACAATGGCAAAAACATGGACAAGCTGTGAGCTTTTTGGGTCAGGTATTTCTGCAGTGCTCAGACTGTATTTACTCAAATTTTTGGCCTGTAAGCATGTGAGGAAAGATCAAAAATATCACAAATACTTCTCTGTAAGGCAGACAGCAGTACAAAGCAGGAAAGATAGCCATAAACTAAATAAAAGTTTAACTTAAGATTTTTCATGTCTGGGAGAAGCCACCTGTAAAACAAGAGGTGCCATACTGCACTCTGAGTCCTTCATTAACTTACTGAGAAGGTGAGTTCTCAGGTAAGGAAAGCAGCACAATGTGCACAATTCAGCTGCTTATCAAACACTGGAAATTCCCTCCTTTGAAACAGCTGTTGTGGGAGAACATGGGACTACAGTGGTCACAACCCTTAGGATCACACTTATCTCTGCCCCCCACCAGAGCACCTCCTGCACAAACTTAGATCCAGACAGCTCATAAATAGCAACTATTCAACTACCTCAATCATGCTCTTGGATGTTGCCATGTTCTACTAGTTTTATTATCATAAAGGGCAAAAATAAAACGATACTAGAAACATCAAAAGGCCTTGAAAGTGCTGAAGGAGACACACAAACATTTTACTCTCAGACATGTTATGGTTACATGAATACTTTCCCAGTGCCATAGTTCAAATAAAAATATATTCATACAAATTTAAAAAAAATACAATTTATATACACCATGGAATTAGCTTACATCGTTTCATAACAAAAAACAGTGCAAAAAAACCCAAATGGAAAGGTAAGTTGCTACCATTGGAATGGCTCACATTAATTAACAATTCAAAACTGCATAATCAACACTGCACAGGAGACCACGAGGCAGGGGAGAAGGCCCCAGACTAACTCCCTAACCTTGCCATCACAACTAATCCACTTCTGGGTTATTCCTTCAGTGTTGCTCTGAGTAAAAGGTTACAGGCACCTATGTTAGAGTAAGTGTCTTGGTAGGTCACTAAGCAACCAGAGCCAGAGTAGGAGCAGTTAGTGTGTTGTAAGAAAGGAACTAAGTGACCAAAGTGTGAGAACAAGACTGATTCAACACAAGCCCCTTGGCATCAGCCCTCAGCAGAAGGGAAATGCTGCATCTCAGATATCAGGTGAACTTGCAATTCCCTCACTGCAGGCCACAGAACAGTAACTGCACACTGAGACTTCCCTTTAAAGCAGTGACAGGATCACCTACCAGCCTCATTTAACATTTCTGTACTGAAAGAATGAAAGGGTGTGTTTTCCACCTGAAATATTTGAGTAAGGTGCCCAGGTAGAGCAGACAAGAAGCCGACAGCAAGCTGGAGGCAAGTGGCCTTCTCATGGGGAAGCAACTGGTGCTTAGAAAAACCCTGACAAGTTTCTCTAGCTTGCCTTTTCTGGATTGCCCAGCTCCAGCCTCAGTAGTGATGACAAGACATCCTACAGGAAAATATCCTGTAGTTTGTGTACAGAAATAAAGCAGGACCAGCCCAGGGCAAACAACCTAAGGAGCCCTATTGATGTGCAGGAAGAAAAGGAACCTTCCACACACACTCAGTCAACATGACCAAGAAGGAAAACTTTTGCCATGGAGAGACACAGGGCATTACTGACAGGTGCTATAACAGGACAGGATTGCTAATTCCACATTAGAGTGATCTGAAATCCCACAAAAACAGGAGTCCTGGGATTTGTAACCACCCAGGAGCACAAATCCTCTGAATGAAAGGTAGGTTAATGGAAGCACATTTCAAACCTACAGTCCAGCTCCAGGGAGGGCAAAACAGTGCTGGAAGTTTCTTGGGATAGCTCAGTCTAAGATCAGAGCTCAGGGAATACAGGTATTTTAGACATCATCTGCAGAGACCATCCAGAGAGAACAAACATCCTCACTCTACTTACAGGGATAGAACTTGCAAATCAGGAGTAGTAGCTGATGCCAATTCCTATGCTCTAAGAAAATACAGAAATACAGAAAATTAATAATGTCTGACTTCCCTCTGTCCCAACTGCCATGCAGCCAGCTCCTTATGGCAGACAACAGGTTAACTGGAAGCTCAGAGCCTGTGTAGGAGCTTTTCTGGGATGCATTTCCCATGTTCCTTGACTCAGTCTCTTGGCTGGGGGAATGCTCTGTGCTTTATCAAGGCAATCAGCTCTGTAGCCCCTGGAGGCACAAGGCTGGCTTCCCACTGAGGGTTATCTGCACACAGAACTCAGGGCAGGTGCCTGCTGGAACAATACAGGTGCTGGCCAGGATGGTACCTGCTAAAGCACTGAACTGGCTGCAACTGGCTTCTAGTGCTGATTGCTGCAGTTGCAAACATTATCCCAAGCATCTTCAGAGCACAGACAGCCCCACTCATCACCTGCAGCAGATCCTGCCTCAGCCACCAGCACCAAGTATCCCTCCTGTATGGCAGCCTGAAGCTACAGCATCTCCTCTCATGACTCACAGGTAATTCAGCCAATCACAGAGACCATCAGTCTGTCTGCCTCCAGAAAGCAACACTTCTCCATGCTCTGAGGACATGGGGCTCCCTGGTCTCTAACTCCAGCTGGAAATGTGTCCAGGCTCTCACGGTTTGACCAGGGCAAGGACAAAGTGCCTACAAATGCCCAAGAAATGCAGGAGTATCAGTGACAAAGTGGAGTGCCACAAATTGCCTTAGGAGAGTCTCTGACAGGGAGATCACAGCGCCAGCTAACAGAGATCTCCCTTCTCTGAGGTGCTTTGCAAACTTATCAGATGTTCATAAACCCAAACCATTTTGAACTCCTGATTTGCTAAGCTGCTCTCAAAAGTCATCTCTGTCAAAAACATCACAACAGGGACATTTCCCCATGAAAGGAGAGAAATTAGGAGCAAATGAAGCCAGAGTGGAAAAACATGGGCAATTGGGAGCACTTGCAAAGAGAGGTATAAGTCCAAACAGCTGGATTTTTTAATACTGCTTTTGAGAAAAGCCATCCTCCAGAGCAGCTATTTGATACCTGCAAACTTCAGTATCTTCTCTCAGCCTTGACAGCAACCCCCTTCTCACACAGATAAGGCAACAGTTGCAGGAACGAGGAAAGAAGAGGAAAAGGGAGTTATACAGGAGGAAGGGATAGATGCTGCAGTTCTCTGCACAGGACACAGTGGAACTTGATGGTTCCTTCCAACTCTTAAAAAAACCCAAACCAAAACGGCGGAACACACAGTGTCAGGACAACATCTGATGGAAGGAGATAACTGGGGGACAGGGAAAGAAAACACCTGGATAAAGAGTGGTCAAACCAAGTGCCTGAGACCAATCAACAGCCCTGGGCTCAGGCAGCTCCTCTAATTCTCTGGCTAGCAAGATGTTTTCCATTTCCCCAGGCTTGGTATGCACGTGAGAAGCCAAACGGCAAGTCTTGGGCCTCATGGGGTCCAAGCAGGATGCGAGCGCGTGTGCAGGCTTGGAGAGGGAGGAGACCACACCAACAGTGGGGCAGGCCATCAAATGGTCTGATAGTGCTGTCTCAGTCTTGCCTGCAGGAATTCATGGGTCAGGTTATGCCGAGTGATTATCCCAACAATCTTAAAAAGCAAGAAAAGAGGAAAAAGAGATACAAGTCAGTGTCAGAGATGTGCCACTGAGAGACGCACACCATAGAGCTGCCGTTCTTTCCAACCCCCCTAAACAGGAAACCTGCAAGCAGTTCTTGACCAATGCTGAGTTAGGGTGGGTTAAGGTTCAAATCTCATAGAAACAATGTCCCACTCCCTCTCACAGCACTTATCTCCACACAAGACACTGATTAAACTACATTCAAACAGACAGCTTAACCACTGCTGTCAGGCCTGCACATAGCAGTGATTGCTCCTGCCTGAGAAGGGAAATCCTGTCCATGTCAGACAGGATAAGGACATAACTAAACTCTTTGGAAAGTGAAAACTGCAACTGGCAATAAAAAAGCTGTCATTTATGGCTTCATTCGAGACACTTCTGGTATTCCACATGAAATGACTGCAGATAACTCCTATTACACACATTCTAGGAAGGTCTAAAGGCCAAAACAGAGAAATGGTTGAGATTAGGTAAGTGGTGGCTGCACACTGGCAGGTGACAAAAGGGACCCTCTCCCAGACTGCTGCAGAAGCAGTCAAACCACACATTTCAGCTGATGAAACACTTGCTGATTTTACACATTGAAAGAATTTAGAACTAGGCTGTTCTCTTGTACTAAATCGAACAAGCCAGCATCTCTTGTCCAACTCACAGGCTCTGCAGAGGAGCCATGGGCAACCCCAAGAGGCCAAAAAAGCAGTGCTGCCTCACACAGCCCAGTTCAGGCTTAAGTTTCTCATTATATTTGTAGGAGGCTGCTGACATCTACTGACTGTTACTCAGCATTGTAGATGGCAGACAAGGATAAACATGAGCCAAGCACAAACCATTTAAACACTCCTTTAGTTTGCTATTCCTACGAGTGGGAATAGAATGCAAGTACCCTTCCTGCAGAAAAACTTCCTGCCCTAACAACAGGAAATTTTGCTCTTGACCTTGAATAAAGCTGTCAAAGAGGAAGACAAATTAGTGGCCTTTGATGAGCTCAAAGCTTCTCAACAGATACAAAATTAAGAGCTTCCACATTCTGCAAACCTGAGACAGGAGATGCATATCCTGTCCTTTGCAAGTAAAGGGGAGGCAGGCTGGGACACAAAAGATAAAGTCACAGTAATCAACAGTTCAAGGCCCTAGGAACATCACATTCTGACTTCTTTAAAGCATTCGCTTGATGTGAAGAGATCTTGACTGTCCCACACGCAGAAATCATTGCACAAGGACAGAGGCAGCCTTCTTGCTCAATTAAACCAAGATGGAAATAAGGACTCACCTCTCCAACCGCGTTCACAACTGGTAAATGCCGGAGGCCCATCGTCCTGAACAGGTTGAACACTTGTGACACATGAGTGTTTGGAGAGACAGTAAAGGGCGATGGGTTCATGTACGGCGTGACATCCTAAGGAAGAAAACCAATCATGTTACTTACAAGAGGCATTTTTACTCTCCCTGGGAATCACCAACAAGCAATTCCTAGAAATCCTCCACTGGACTAATCTCTGGACAGGGTGTTGGACCGTGAGAATCTTTTATTTCTCCACAGATATTTTGCTTTGGTTTGGAAGGAAGTTAAGCTGGACAAGCAACACCTTATTCTGAAAGTAAAGCACCTGTGGAAGCTGTTATCTCACAGCAGATACGAGACTTGATTTCCACATGCAAAGAAGGCTGCGTGCATGAGGAGCACAGGGTGTTTGTCACTGTGCCCAAGGGTGGAGTTAAACACGCTCTCAGTGTTTTTTAAAGGCTTGGGACAGTCACAAATATAAATCAGGAGACACTGGCACACTGCAGTGCATATTTTACCACTATCATGCGAGGGTTCAGCAACGTGAGGTCCAGGTCATGGATATCTGGATAGCGAGGGTAATCCTCCGACATCTCTGCGTGGGACAGACGGGGCTGGCTGGCACTCTGCAATGGAAACAAACCCAACTGAGCTACCCAAGGTGTCATCATCCCAGACAGCACAGTAAATGATAGCCCCTAGTCCTCCCCCAGATCTCCTTCTCTCCTCACACCCACACAGCCACCTTTGCAGAGGCCCCATTAGTACCTCTCGGTGCAAAACCAAACCTATCCAGGCCTTTGGCTGCCAGAGAAGAGATCAGCTCCCCAGCCTCTGACTCCACACTGGAGGGCAGCAGGAAATCAGTCTTATGGGAGCTGAGTCTGTCAGCTCACACTGATCTCAGTGACACAGCTGACTACCTCTGGTAAGACCTTGGCACTCACCAGTAAAATACAGAGTATACACTGCTGGGTGCTCTATTTGTATTTAATATCTGTCCCCCATCCTCCAATTCTGATAGGGTGGCATCTTTAATGCAACAAACAGGCCTGTTAGTTTGTTTTTTTAACAACAGCTGTCTTCTTTTCCTGGGGATACTTAAACAGAAATTTAATTCCCTTTACTTCAAGATCTGCAAGGGAAAATTCAAAGTACCTGTCTCCAGCTTTTAAAACATACATGCACTCCTTGAAGTGTAAAAATAGGTACATTCTTTTTGGCAGCACACAGATATTGTTCCCACTCTCCTCAGCTGAGAGGGCAGGGATGTCTCTGCTACAATTCCTGCACGGAATACTCACCGACTGGCTCTCGGAGTAGCAAACGCCCCTGTCAAGGAGGGTGACCAGCTGGGAGCGCAGGATCAAACCATGGAAGGTCAAGGGTCTGAATCGTTCCTCCATGGTCCACTCCTCACTGGGAGACTGGTCAGGGTACAGGTTGGGGTAGGGAGTGTATCTGTGATGGATTTAACACCATGTTAACACCATATAAGCTGCATGAACTTAAGGAGAGCCAGTAGTCCTACTTCCAAAACAGCAGCTGTTCCAGCAACTTGCAACCTCATGCCTGAACATTTCAGGGACTTTCGATAGGAGCAAGCAAGTTCTTACTCCACAGAAAGCAAAACACCAGAGAAGGGTCAAGAGCCATCACATAGTCAGAGTATGCCAGCAACAGAACAGAGTCTCCTAACTTTTGATTTCTAATCACTTGCTACTAAAGCAGTTTTCATTGCCAAATTATTCAGATTCTAATAAAAGCTGAAGCATCTGGCAAAATGTCAGGGTCAGGATGCCACCCATGATAGTCACAATCACTAACTTAGAAAATTATTCACTAGACTGGGCTTCTCCTTGAAAGCAACTGCAACACAAGCCTGGTGACTCAGCCCAGTTACCAGAAAGGTGGTATCAGTATATGGCACCAGGTCATTACTTGGCATAAGCAAGCTGTGCAGAGCCCTCAGGTATCTGCAGACAAGAGGACATAGATTCCTACAGAGGAGAGAATTCCCCACGTGTTCCATTCTCTACAAGAACTATTTCTGGATAGGTGGTCGAAGGAAATTTAACAGTTGGACATAAGCTATTAGCCTGGGATTCAGTCACACATGTGAGCCCCAGCACAGGCTGAGGAGACTTGACAAGCCACTTCTAAAACTTCTACCAGCACTGTTTCCTCTGGCACATGGAATGACATCTCAACATATGGCAATTCCAGGACCTCACCTTCTCTCCAGCATCTGCTGCAGCAGGTCCTCCTTCTCGGGAGGCTCCTCTGTTGCTATGTGGTCATCACACATGTTCCGCAGCTCACTCGAAGGGTAGGATTTCATGGACTGGCTGCGCTTGCGCTGCTCTCCAGCTCGGGTGAGGATGCTGCATTTCTGGAAGCAACAAAGACTTTCCAGATACTCAGTAACCAAGTTAAGTTATCCAAGAGTGGCTGTGAACGATTTGATCATAGCTTTATGCCACCAGATAAGATGTTCCTGAACCAGTGCTGCTGTAGGACTTGTAGGAATAGCCACCAGACTATACTTTGGTGCCAAATTCAAACTTTTTCCATGTCTATCCTAAACGGGGTACTTTGTCCTCTTAACTTTTGCTTCTAGGAACACGGCCCACTCTTCTGCCTTTATCATGCCCCAGAGAATGGGATGAAATTGAGTTCTTAAAAATTTTGTATTGCAGTAAGTGCTTATCTCTGACCTGAATTCTGCACAAGAGCCTAGATAACTAAAGCAAGGCCTATCCGTCTGAAAAGCAAAGCTCCCCTACTCTTCAGCTTACCAAACAAGCAATTTTTTACCTTGAACTTGATGTTGTTACTTATGAGCTGATTTCCCTTCATGAACTCCCTCTCGTTGCCGCGGTTCTCAGTGACCACTGGGAAGGCATGATGGACAGTGGTGCGCAGGATGCTCACCAGGGACTGGATCCGGGTGTGGGGGTACACGTAGGTTAGGTTGGGTTCCATAATGTCACTGGCCCGTAGCCTGAGGAAAGAGAAATCCAAGACAGCTGCACGCATCACATCAGTGACAGAAGGCTGGTGATGGACAAACAAGGAAACAAGCCGGTCCCAAATGAGACCCTGGGTCTGCTGCAGGTTAGTTCTGCCAGCTCCTTGTACCCGTGTGCTCAGCTTCACTGTGGCATCAGTGCTGATGGCACAAGCAATTTTTAAATTTTTTTTTTTAACAGAACATTGTATCACTGATGCACTATAGGAAAGGGAAAATGTTCACTTATAATATAGAAAGTGTTTAAACACTAGTGGGAAAAGAGGACAGGTGGGAAGAAGATGACATTCTGCAAGAAGCAAAGTCCAGTGGAATGTTTTCACAGAGGTCTTACTGAGCCTCACAAATCCACCCTTCAGATCTCCACCCATTCACCCCTCCTCTGAAAGGGCTTCAGCATCTCTTTTGTTATGAACAACTCCCAATTCCTTGCACAGCAGCCCTCACAGCTGCTCCCCAGAGCAGTCAGGTTCATGGAGATGAAGCATCATCCCCCTGCACTAAAGCCTGTCTGAACTCTAACCCACAGCCCTGCCAAGAGGGGCAGCCTTACTTATCCATTTCCACCTCTGTTTCCCACTCCAGAAGAGGCACTCCTCGCAAGTTCACATGAATGTCATAGATGCCTTTGTTGAAAAAGTCTCCTGTCCACTTGGCTACCTGCAGAGCAAACAGAAGGCTTGTTGCTCCAAGCACCAGATTCCTTGGCTTATCACAGTCCCAGAAGGAACAGAGATTCGGGGCTGGGCGATGCTCAGGCAGTCTGCAGGAAGGCAGAGCTGAGGCCCTGCACTCACCATGAGGGTGATCATTATGGGGAGCCCGTAGGTGATCTCGTTGGTGGACTCGATGAGGATGACTGTCAGGCTAATGGTCATGCGGACCACTCCTCCCAGGAACGCCGCGGCCCCGATGAGCGCGAAGGTTCCCGAGTAGATGTGATCCAGGCCAATGTAACTAGGGCAGAGCACAGAGCCCGAGGTCAGAAACCTGTCTGAGAGCTCAGGGTGCACCTGCAGCACAGCCCTCATGCACACACACACTTGAGGCACCTTTTGAGGAGGTTGGCGACCAGGCGTCCGAAGGCAGCCCCACAAAGCAGTGATGGTACAAACAGACCACTGGGCACAGAGATCCCATATGTCCAGCAGGAGAGTAAGAAATAGAGAAGGAAGAACAGGGACAGGGTGACTGGGCTGAAAGTACCTGCAACACAAGAAGAATGATGACTAAAGGGGCACAGGTCTGTCAGACAAAGACAGTCTTGCACTATCCACCCCACAGCAGGCTCATCTCACAACAGTTACCGAGTGTCCCAGTCCAAACACACAGGCAGACAATGAGAAAGTGAAAAGAGAGGAAAAGCAGGCCTTTCTTCCCATGAAGAAGGCTTTCACCTCTTGTACTAGAGCCAAGAAGGCCTGAAGATGCTCCTTGCCTCGTGATGCTTTATGACAAGGGGGTTCCAGGCCAGATGCAGCTCTGAAGCCTAAGCACAGGATGGGGCACTGCCTCCTTACTACTCACCATCCTGGTGGAAGAGTTGCAGGATAGCTGACTCCTGAGGGTTGAAGAACAGTGTGGCCATGTCATTGTAGGTTTCATTCGGGCAGAAAAAAGTTTTGATGCTTGAATTTATATCCTCTGATATATCCTAATGCAGGACACACAAGACAAGAAGAGTTAAAAGCCACTGCCTCCTACCTTAGCCTCTGGGCAGAACTGGGAGTAACCCTTCTGCACAGGGCTGCCAGCCACACTTCAGGAAGTTCAGACCAAGTATCAATAGCAGAGATGGGGCCTACAGTATCAGTGGGGTCACTGCTGAGCTGCTTTGCCAAAGTACAAAAGCACAAGTGTAGTTTTTATTATTACCCAAAGCTCCTGCAATCACCCACAGGCTCCCACTGGAGTTCTGTTATGTGCTGCCTGCAGCTGATAGCTCATTAAGTGCCTGTGCTTCTCTGCAGGGTGACCAATATGACAGTGAATGTAATCTTCATATAAGACCCCTCACCTGCAGGCTCAGGGTGTCGTTGCCACTGTGACTAGTGGAAGACATCTGCCTGCACTCTCCCAGAACCATGGAGGCTACAAACACCACAACAGTGGTGGTCAATGACACCAGCAGGCTCTCCAAGACTCTGAAAGACACAACAGAAACCATACACTGAAGCCACACTAAGCACTGTAACCCAGTCCCAGCTCTGTACATAACTTGGAAAAGGCTGCAAGAAGCAGCAATCACCAGAGCTTAGCTTCAGAACAAGGGACACTGCAAATCAAGTTGAATTATGACTTGGCTCCCAGGGATTGCCTTAACTCCCCTTTTTAATTGCTTGCCCCAAAAAGGAGCTATTTCTGCCCAGAGAATACACAGCACTCACTCATAAAAAGCCCTGGGGAAGGATTTGGTGATGAGACTGTTCACATGGAAACAATGTTCTGTACATCCTTACAGGGCAAAAGGATAGACAGGACTGGACAGGGTGATGCACAGCATCATAATCTCTTTTCTAGCTGCTGAAATACACTTCTTTTTGTTTTTAAACCTGAGCTTCTTACTTAGGAATTGTCTAGAGCAAACAAACAGATACTTTCCAGAATAACATGGCAATTCCCCCTCTAAATAGCACAGCTATTAGTTCAGTTGTGGATTTAATGAACCAAGATAATTAAAAGGAAAAAAGTGAGATCAGCTATTCCTTTCACATCTGTTTGGTCAAGACAAAAAAAATCCTGCAAGGAGACAAAGCTCTGGTTTGTTCAGTCTTCATTATCAAGAGTTCCCTTCACTGTCCCTGTAACAGGGGTTGCAGCTCTGTCTGTACCACCAGAGTAACTACAAAAATGCACAGGGACTGTAACATCTGGTTTCTGGTGCTCACATCTAAGGTCTAACTTCATGTTGTGATTCCTAATAATAATCGGTCTGGGATTTCCTCCAGTCCTGGGTCTTCATCACTGATGTTTTTGCTTTGGGACACTGAACACGCATCAGAGATCCCTGTACAAACTCACAAGAGCACAAATACCTGACTAGCTTTGGCTTGGGATGCACGTTCCGCATGCGGTATCTGGCCAGTCTCTTGTTCAGGCAGTTGAAAGTGGCTCCAAGAAGGCCTCCTACAATCCCCATGAGGATGAAGAAGCCCAGGTCCACAGCTGTCCAGAGGTGGCATTTCTTATCAGTCTCAGAGCACTACATGCAGAAAAGCACAAAAAAAAGCGCATCACAGTAGTTGCTGCAATTTCCTACAAACAATTCTGTCTCCAGAGCAGATTTTGAGCAGCTATGACCAAAGGGGAACAATCCTAACTGAGGATATCAATGCACTGCAGCTAAATATCAATTGCCCAGCATGGAAATACAGCATGTATCAAAAAACCGCAAACCCAAACTAACAGAAAGCAACACTGAACTAACAAGAAAATAACAGAAATATCAACACTAAACCTTACCTTAAACTCCCCAAAGTTCAGCAGCCCAGGGAGCTGGAATGACCCCCAACTTCCAAACTGAATTCCAGAGCGGAAAAAATTCAGGGTGAAGGTGGCAGCCATTGAACAGAAAAGCTGTGGAAATAGAGGCGGAGGAGGGGGAAAGAAAAAAATAAAGATTTCCAAATTAAGATTGTCACACTCAGCTCTGCTTTAAGACTTACACCTGGGGGAGGGAACTGGGTAAGGGATCAGACTGCAAAGCATCCAGGCACAAAAGCCCTTTCTCCCAAGTACACTGAATCTGCTGCCTAGAGTCATCTCATAGTTCCAGACAGTACCAGACACTGCTCTGGATCTGTAGTAGTTCTGGAGCACAGATAGAGCAGGCACTCTTCCTCCTGGCAGAAGAGCTCAGGAGAAGACAGGACAATCTGAATGCCCTCGTGGACAAGCCCTCCCAAGGGAAGCCCTCTTCCCAAGGAAGAAAGGGTCATCACTCACCACTTTCCATGTAAGTCCCTGGTTCCAGAAAGAGGAACCTTCTTCCAAGCTAAAAAGAGTGCCTCCAATTGGGGCTCCAAAGGCAGCTGCAACCCCTGCAGCTGCTCCAGCAGATACAAAATCCCTTTTATCCCTGAAATGAAGAGGAAAATAATCTCAGTTTAACAAATCAGAGCTCTCGGGATGCTTAGGTTCTGCAACATAAGAGATATTCCCATTTATGGATATATCCCAGGGACACAGGAGTGACAGCTGGGAGAAGTGCTGGCCATGGTAGACACCACCACTTGTTCATTAAGTTGCTGCAGCATCATGCTCTTTCTGAAGGGCACCAACACAGAGCAAATCCTGGCACTATAAAACTGCCCAGTACATGAGGACTCATCCCAAACCGTGGGACTCCAGAACCACTGGAAAGAATTACAGAGGAAAGGGTAAGAATTTGTTCACACTCAGATGAACCAGCCTTCTCTGTATTATATCCTGGCCATAAGGGGTGAATAACAGAGCTTGTTCCCAACAATGAAGCCATTTAACCATCCAGATTAAAGCTTTTAAATGGGTAGAGATTTGCTGAGTAGTGCAAGAGAACATCTCTGACCATGGAGACCAGAGCAGCAGGGAAGAGTGGTGTCCTGGTGTTGTCTTGCTGCAGAATGAAACTGCAAGACACTAGAGAGAAACTGAAAACATCTGACTGTACCAGCCCAGCCCCCTTCTCCCAGGGAAGTCTCCTCACTCATCCTGCTCTCCCCTCCTCCACATCTTGGGTACAGTACCTGTCACTGCGGAAATAGGGAAAGTTAAATTGGATCCTCCTCAAAGAGATGCTCTGGAACTACAAACAAAGTAAAGACTTAGAAACACAGGAGATGAAAACTTACTCTTACAAAGCAGTGGCGTTACCAGGACATTGATCCAGGCCAGCACTAACCTGTGGCAAGCCTGCACCCACGACAGCACCACTGTGAATCATTGGACCCTCCTTCCCAACAAAAAGACCTGAAAAAACAGGACTGATGAGGCAATACTTTTCCCCCATTACCATCCTCCCTTGCTGACAACAACAGAAGAGATAAGCTCCCACTCCTATGCCATGGCACAGGCCCCTGTGCCAAGCCTGCAGCTCCTCTCAGGGAGGTCCTGACCCCCTGCCCGCTCGTCCACCTTAATGTTTGTGAAGACTTGCACAGACTTTGCACACCAATTAGGTGGAATCATTGAAAGACAACTGTTATAAAGACTCTGAACTCTCCAGGTTATTCTGCCCTGCTGCTCAGAACATAGCTGCCTTCTGGCTGCCCCAGACAACGTGCCCTGGAAAATTCTCAGGCGTCACGTCTCACAAGGCCACCCAGAAAAACACCTGTTCACCTGATAGTCCTGATCGTTCTGTCTATTTTCTGCTTTACAAATGCATTCAGGGCTCATGACTCTGCTCCAGCCCACCAAAATAACTTCTCTGTAAAGGCAGGATAAGCCTGTGTGCCCTGTGTAAGCAGGGACAGCATTTTTCCCCCTCCAGTGACTCCTTCCCCCAACAAGACCAACATTCCAGCTCCCTCCTCACCTCCAGCCACACTGAACAGCACTCCCAGAGCTTTGCACACCACCGTTCGCAGACGCACCACACCTGGGACCTTCACCCCGTTGAGGTAGCACTTAATTTCAGGAATTCCTGATCCAGCTGCTACAGGCTGTAGAAAAGAAACAGACACTGTCTTCATACCTGACCAACATCATCTCATCAGAGAGCAAGGGACCAAGAGGCCCTGCTTAGCTAAATCCATTAGCAGCACGAAGTTAGTTTAATGTCTTAGGGCAGAAAGTGCTTCTGACACAGGTATTTTATACCCAGGACCTGTGTGAGAGGAAAGGAAGGCTGTGTAAGAAGCAGCAATGGAGTGAAGTCTTACTTGGATAAGGACCAGAAGACTGGCAAGAAAAACAAAGGTCAGGTTGAACCCCAGCAGCTCCAGCAAGGACAGTGCAAGGCAGCCTTTCTCAGAGCACTCCTCCACAGCTGCAGGGACAGTCAAGGAAAACAACAACATTCCCCACACCAGCACAACCACTCAGTAATGTATGGGTGCCCCACCAGTATCAGGAGCCAGGCCTGTGCTCCCTAATCCAGCCTAAGCAGCTGACACAACCCATCAGCAGCCAGGCTTCCTTTCAGAGCTCAAAACTGAGTTATGAGGAAGGGAAACCACTCATTCTTTCAGCCTCTGCTTATGTACCTAATACTGGAAACATTTCTTGGTTTCAAGGGCTGAATTACATAAGCAACTTGGAAACTTGCTTAATCATGAACAGCACGACCAACGGCAGAAGTGTGAGAGTCAGCTGTTCTGAGCTCAGCACGGGAACAGAAAGGAAAAGGTCGCTCCAGTCTAACAGGGCCCCACACACGAGGTAAAAGATACAGCTTTGCACCAGCCGGAACTTGAGCTGGGTAAAGAGCCGCACGAAGAAATCCACAAACAGGCCCACCTGGGAAAGAGAAGGCAGGACTGCCATCAGGAATTATTACATACAATAACAAAGACCACCCTCTAGTAAGTCCTAATAGAAGAATTCACACATGGGAGGACAGAAGATGTAGAAGACATAAGAAGCACCATTCTGACTAAAGTAACTTTGGAAGCTCAGCTTTTCTCCCTCTCTCTCTCACTGGGACAGATCCAACCCAGAATTATTCCCAAAGAGATGAATTTCAGAGTACTAATCTGGCAGCACTTTTAACACCCTCAGCATACTTCAGGGTACTGAGAAAAGCTGGTGCTTAACTGAGGCATAGAGTCAATACAGTTCAACCATAAACTGGCATCCTTTTTTTATTAAGTGTTCACTTTGGACAAGTTTTCTTGTAAGCAGAATAAAGGTATTTGACAGAATACCTACCAAGAAAGCACAGCAAGTTCTAAAAGAAAAAAAGACTTCTTGGAAACTCATCTAGCAACAACATGCTATATTCCCAAAAGACAACTCCAGCTTCTAAGCTCTCCACTTCATGAAAGGGAACATTTTCCCTTCTTTACTGCTTGGCCATTGACTCCTTGTTTAGTCCTCATTCCCCAAACAGCATTGCCCTTACCAGTCCTGTGCAGACTCCAATAGCAAAAACCAGCACCCACTTCACTGCTTCGTATCTCTGGGCTTTCTGTTGCGGTAGAGGACAAAAAAAAAAAAAAAAAAAAAGGAAAAACAAAAAGTGAAGTCAAAGCAGCACAAAAATAGGGATTGGGAAAAGGTGGTTTGCGGCTCCCCAGCTCAGTTACAGCCAGAGGGATAAACCAACAGAAGATGGTGACAACAGAAAATGGGAACATGAAAGCACTGAACATCTTGCTCACTTTAACCCTGAGGATCAGAACAGATGCTGAGACCTATAATCTCCACACACATCTTTATTCTTTTTGTAGGGAAAGCAAGAGAACACAGAATTTCTTGCATAAAGAAGAAAAAACCCACAGAACTTCCTGCAGTGGAGCGTTTTTAGAAACACAGAATAATTTGGGTTGGAAGGGATCTTAAAGCTCATCTTGTTCCATACACCTGCCATGGGCAGGGACACCTTCCTCTAGACCAGATTCCTCAAAGCCACATCCAACAAAGCTTTAAACACTTCCAGTGATAGAGCATTCATGAGCTCTCTGAGTAATTTCCACAGTTTTAGCTCTCAAGCTTAGGAAAAAGAAAAGAAAAAGGTCCTACCTTGTTGTCCATGCCCTCCAAAACTTCCAAGTACGGGTCATTGATACAGCGATCATAATCCAAGCTCTGAAATGCCAAAAGGTCAATTTAAGAGAACCAGTTGCAACAGATTGTGCAAAAAAAATCTTCTAATAAGCAGGATCTGATACATGGGAAGATCCGCTATGAGGCAGCATGACAACAAAGACAGCAGGAAGGCAACTGTGACCAAGTAGTTACAGATGTTTTCTACAGTCACAAGGAAACAAGGCCACTAGAGCCTGTAAATCTCACATTAAAGAAGTGGAGCAGACTCTGAAAATGAATTTTCTCAACAAGAGCCTGACTCAAACAGCAGATGTTCAAGTTCACAGGGCTTTACCACAGAAATGTATAAAGATGAGAAGTTCTTTGCAAACACAGCAACTCCTGCTATTTCCACTTATGCCAATGCAGCCTAATGATGTATTTTCAGTACCTGCTCCATTACAAACTCAAACAGATCGAAACCCGTCTGCAGTTCTTTTCACATTAATTTCAGAAGCTGCTATCAGTCAATTTCCCACCTCATAGTCTTTGCGGGGAAGGATCTCATCCTCCTCTTCATGAGTTTCTCCAAGGATTGTCTGCAAAACAAGCAAATAAATAAACGTGGGAAAGGAAAATCATGAGGGGAATGAATGCATGTACAGGTGCTCATGAACACTAGCAAAGCTATAGTTACAGAAGGCCTATAGCACTGTTGGCTATAAACTGAGAGTGTGGATTACCAAACCACCACTTTATCTGGGGTAACTCTGCAGGTCTTACCTCAGCCAGAACACATCACTTCTACCTGGAGCTCCCACAGCAAAGTCCCCCCACACCCCAGGTCCCTTCAAAGCAACAGGTTCCAGGGGGGCACAGGACAAGCAGCTTGCAGAGACAGGGCTCAGCAGTGCAGGGGTGCAGAGAGGCCTTGCCGGCCCCACCTGAGCGATGTGCGGGACAGCGCCGGCCGAGGGGCCCGGACAAAGAACGCAGGTCCGGGCAGGGGGAGCGTGAGGCGCCAGGGCCGACATTGAACGTTCGGGAAAGGGCTGAGGGGCCGGGTCGGGTATCTCTGAGGGGCCGGGCACCCCTGAGGGGCCGGGTCGGGTATCTCTGAGGGGCCGGGCGCCCCTGAGGGGCCGGGTCGGGTATCTCTGAGGGACCGGGCACCCCTGAGGGGCCGGGTAACCCTGAGGGGCCAGTCCGGGTATCCCCGAGGGGTCAGCATTCCTGAGGCTCCGGGCCCGGAGGCACCGGTCTGCGGCGCCACAGCCCCGCTCCCGCCCCCTCAGCCGCCCGCCCTCAGGCGCTCGCAGCGCCGGGCGGGGCGGGGCCGCGCCAGGCCCTGTGCCGGGGTCTCCGCCGGCCCGCACGGGTGCGGGGTTCGGCCGAGGGGGCGCGGGAGCCGCGGCCGTACCAGCTCCTCGGGGGTGCGGCTCTCCCGCTCGCCGCAGCAGCAGCAGCAGCACAACCCGGGCCCACACCCGCACCGCGCCATCTTCACCGCCGGACCGCGCCGGGCCCGCCCCGCCCGC
>VWZG01006758.1:665885-705000 GCA_013396735.1 Grallaria varia | reverse complement strand
GTCGGGTATCTCTGAGGGGCCGGGCACCCCTGAGGGGCCGGGTCGGGTATCTCTGAGGGACCGGGCACCCCTGAGGGGCCGGGTAACCCTGAGGGGCCAGTCCGGGTATCCCCGAGGGGTCAGCATTCCTGAGGCTCCGGGCCCTGAGGCACCGGTCTGCGGCGCCACAGCCCCGCTCCCGCCCCCTCAGCCGCCCGCCCTCAGGCGCTCGCAGCGCCGGGCGGGGCGGNGGCCCCACCCACCGCGCCTGGCCACGCCCCCGCGCCGCGCGCGGCCCCGGTGCTGCTCCCGCTCCCGCTCCCGCTCCCGCTCCCAATCCCCCTCCCAATCCCACCCCATGCCGGCCCGGCCCCCCCCGGCCCGCTCCTGCCGGCGCCATGCCGAGTGAGGGCTGCCGCGGGCCCGCACGTGACGCGCCCGGCCGCGGCCGCCCTTAAAGCGCCTCAAAGCACCGCCCGCAGGTGAGAGGGGCCGGGATCGGGATCGGGGGGGCCGGTGAGTGCCCCAGCGCCGGGAACAGCCCTTTCTGCTGCGGGGCCAGCCGGGGTGAAGCGCCGGGCCCGCCGGGGTGCCCCTCTCAGCCCGCAGCACTCTGATGCCGGTGCCGCGGCCCGCGGGAGCGGGGTGTGTGCGCGGGGAGTGCAGCCCGCGGGCAGAGCCCAGCACCGTGCGGGCTGCCTGGGTGTCACCTCGGGGCTGGGATGGCTTAGGGTGTCACCGGCATCGCACAGACACAACAGGTGCGTCCACGCCGAGCATCGCCGGTGCCGAGCCGCGGGGCGGTGAGCTCTGCAGCGTGGCACAGACAGCAGCAGGAGTGCTGAGGGGGGGTTCAGACTGTCTTGTTTGGCTGCTGCTTTTGTTGTTTAGACTGTTTTCTCTTTGCAATAACTACAAGCTTCTGCCAGCCAGCGATGCATCTGATCTGACGAGACTGGTCCAAACGCAGCCTGTAGACAGAGTCTAAGTGAGCCTTTCTCCTGTCTTTGTGATTCAATATTACCAGCAAGATAAGGATTTTTTTTCATAGTACAGAGACATGAATATATGAACTCTTTCGCTTTATGGTGGGTGTTAAATCTTAAGCAGGGAATCAGAGGCCCTTTGATTTGCCTACAGTGCTGTGCCATGCTTGCTAGGAGTGAGGTATTGAGAGTTGACAGCACATGGTTCTGAGCTTGATCACCAACACAGGCTTTGGAATAATTCTCCCAGATGAGTGCACGTGGTTGTCAGGCAAAGTCCTCTGAGAGAGCCTGGTCAGGGCTGTGACTGTGACTGTGTCTGAGCTGCTGTTCTTTGCCACAGCTGCTGTGTTGGTACACAAGAGATCTGAGGCTCCCAGTTCCTCTTGGCAGCAGAAGGCACCTTCCTGACAGCTCCTGACAGCTGGTGGGAAAAGCAGCCTTTTTCCCAAAGGGTTTTGTTTGATTGACAACTCAAGTGTAAACACTAGAAGAGTTCAAAGTCTTCTTGGCTGACCTGAAGCCACAGAGTTTATGATAAGAACAGAGAGCATGTGCTGGCTCGAGCACTGTTCCTCCCAAACAGGCTCCAAAGTTATGTCATGCTTGGACAGTGTGCTGCTTCCCAGTGACAACTTTAAGTTTTGGCAGGTACCTAAGCAAATAATGCAGATCCCAGTTTTGTGGCAGCTCTTTTGTAACTCTGTGAGCTCACTAACTCATTTTAAAGGCACAGGATGGAGCATTCTGGGGAGCTAAGTGGAGTTGGACATCCCAGACCCACTGGTACCACTGACTGGGAGCGCTGGTTTACTTTCTGTGAAGCCAGACAAGCACAGCTGGTGGTGTTGCAAGGCAGGGAGAAGAGGATGGTCTCTGGTGAGTTTGTTTCCAAGCAGCCACAGTTGGTGAGGAAAGAACAATGTGCTTGCTAAACAGATGAGTGTGTGCAGTGGGACTGGCATAGGGGACAGCTGCCTGTGGAGATGGGGTGTCTTAGGGCTGGAAATACAGCTGTCTGATCCAGAAACCGAAGGCCAGAGTTTTTGGGGTGGCCTCATCAGAGGGGATTCTGCACTTTGTTTCTGACATAGAAATAGTTTGTCCAGTCTTGTGTCCCTGCCCCATTAGCGCTGGCTCTCCTAACCACAGAGTAAAGCAGCACTGCCTTGTGGGAACAGACAGAATGGAAACTTTGAAGATGGAGACAGTCCAAGAAGCACCTGCTGTAGATAAAAAAATATCTGCTGGCATGCCCAGCCCAAGGCCATGAGTTCACAGAGGCCATCACCTGGTTCACATGGGCATCCTGCCTTGCTGAGCTGTAGTCAGGCCAAAAGTGATGTTGACCTGACTCTTTTGAGAGCCAAACTTGGCCCAGCAGGCCAGAAGAGCTGCCTCAAAGCAGCGTGAAGCCAACTGCTGTGTTATTTCTGTCAGCACTATCTAAACACACACTTTTTACTGTGTTTTCCCCAGCTCCCCCACTACAGCAAGGGCTGGCAGAAGGGACTCCTTGGTGCTGATGAATGTTGGCTCTCGGCATAGGCATCTTTAACCACCGTCTGCGCGTCCCTGCAGTGCCCCCCTTGTCCTGCCTCACACCCACTGTGCTCCCTCTGCTCCCCTCCCCAGAGCTGCCACCATGGTCAATGAGACCCCGCAGAGCTGCAGCGGCAGCTCCAGCTCCAGGTCCGACGGCGGCAGCAGCAGCGGGAGCGAGAGCTCCAAGGACAACTCGCGCTGCTCCACGCCGGTGCTCGACGCCGACCGGCACGAGCGGCTGCGCGAGAAGATGCGCCGGCGCCAGGAGGCCGGGGACAGGTGGTTCTCCCTGGAGTTCTTCCCCCCACGCACAGCTAATGCCGCTGTCAACCTCATCTCCAGGTGAGCGCTGCCGGGTGAGGAGCGTCTGTGGTGGAGGGCTGGGAAATAGCTAACGAGGCAGGCTCTGCCCCATGCTCTGTCTCCCCTTCCAGGTGACGAAGCAGGTAATGGGGCTGTGCTTTCCTGCTGAGGAGGGTAATGGACACCAGGTAACTTGTCTTCCTTGAAGGCCCTGAAGAGTTAAGTGTTGTGCTGGGATTACTGAGGGGCCAGGCTGTTTCCCTGCTCCCACGCTCTGGGAAGACGGAGCAACCCCACTGTCATGCTCTGGGGCTGAAGCACAATGCTGGGGCACAAAAGGACCTACTGAAAGTAGAAAATACTCCTTGACGGGCAGTGTGCCAAACTCTGGAACAGACTCCCACTTGCTCTCAGAATCATCCAGCCACTATAGTTTGTGCCTCTGCGTTATGGAGGACTAAAGTTTCAGCCTCTGAGATAGGTGTCCCCATCTAAAGTTTAAATGAAAGGTGACAGTTCTCAGCAGAGCTGGCAGTTCTTCTGGAGCCCCAGGAGCCACCATGTGCTCATTTGGAGGAGAAGAGAATGTTTCATAATTCTCTTTGTAACTACTGTATGCCAGGACCAAGTGTTAAACAGAAGGGCCTGTTCCAGCTCATAGCAGGGGAGAGGCAAGTTAGGAGAGACCTTCTCTCTTCTCTTAGGCACCCTAGGGGGAACACAACTGAGTTCTGGTCTGTCTTTTTTCATATCTGTGGCCTCTACAGTTCAAGCTGAGAGCAGGGGGTTGCAGCCTAGTCACCCATCTCAAAAGGAATGGGACTTGCATTGCTGTCTATCAGAAGCCCTATCAGTATAATAGAACAGGCAGGGAGGAAGTTTATTGTACAGAGAACACCTCAATTGCCTCTTCAAAGAGACTGTAAGTTCTTCCCCAGAGAGCCTTAGAGGATGGCTTTCCTTATTTACATCGGTCACTTAACTGTTAGTGCAACACTTCTGTGGTCTCTCCTGCTGCTGTCACCCTAGCTCTCTCTGCCTGTTGCTGGCATTCCAGCAGTGAGCAAGATCTCCAGGCACAGGGAGGGGTTTTGTGGCTGCCTGATGTGGGCTGACACAGCTCTCAAACCCACAGGTTTGACCGCATGGGAGCAGGTGGCCCGCTCTTCATTGATGTGACGTGGCACCCTGCAGGGGACCCAGGATCTGACAAGGAAACCTCTTCCATGATTATTGCCAACACTGCAGTCAACTACTGTGGCCTGGAGACCATCCTGCACATGACATGCTGCCACCAGACCAAGGATGACATCACAGGGCACCTCCAGAAGGCCAAGAGACTTGGGTTGAAGAACATCATGGCACTGCGTGGAGGTTAGTCCTGTCCTCTGATGTGCAGGGCTGAGGCTGTGCTGCTGTTGTGTTCAGTTCCAGGGTAACAATTCAGAAATAAGATTCAGAGGCTCCTTTTGCTGCAGAAATTGAATGTTGAGACTGCATTTCACCAGAGTTAGCAGTCACCCTTTGTTAGCAGTTCCTCCAGCCCAAGGGTAGACAAAACCAATAAATGCTGAAACTGCAGACTTGGGGGTCTCATCTTTGTCTTCTTTTTGATCTCAGGAGAGTTTTAGAGAAGTATCAGATCCGAGTCCAGCAAACAGTTGGAGAGAGCTGTAGATTTTTCTCTTTTCAGATCCTGCTGGTGAGGAATGGGAGGAAGAAGTAGATGGTTTCAACCATGCTGTCGACCTGGTTAAGCATATTCGCAGTGAATTCGATGATTACTTTGACATCTGTGTGGCAGGTAAATGTCCTCCACTGCAGACTGGGGGGTAGGGCGTGGGGCAGGGAACTCAGCTCACCAGGCCCTCCCTGCACCTGGGCTGGGACAATACAATATTCCCTAATTTCTAGCATGTCCTGACCACCAGGGTTTCACTTTTCCCCCCTCTCCCACTTCCTCCCAAAGGCTACCCCAAGGGCCATCCTGAAGCAGAGAGCTATGAGGCAGACTTGAGGCACCTGAAGGAGAAAGTCTTTGCTGGAGCAGACTTCATCATTACACAGCTTTTCTTCCGACCAGAAACCTTTCTCAAGTTCATGAAGGACTGTCAAGCCATTGGCATCACTTGCCCCATTATTCCTGGCATCTTCCCCATACAGGTGAAATTCAGTAATTTGAGGCTGGGGAGGAATAAGGATCCACCATGTTAAGTGTTTGTGGGTCAGGGCCTGAGAGAGAGATCACATCCTCCACAAAATTTCTGGGAAGTGAGAGTGCTAAACATGTGATAAATCTGTAGGTGGTTTGCTAAATTAAACTTAGGCAGATAATAACAAGCTGAAAAGGTTTTCTGTGCCCATCTGGCAAAATGGGGTATAAAGGACAATGTCCTGCCAGTCCTGAGGCGTTGTCACTGTCAGAGTGCTGGATTTGGGCATGACCTGGACTGTGTTACCATCCTAGAGATGGGGTCTGGGAGTCGAATCCAGGAGCCCCAGTTCCAAATTGCCACAAAACTGAGACTAAGTACCTGTGCTACTGGGATGTCAGAAAAAGGCCTTGGAAAAATACAATTCCCCTGCATCCCCATCCAGGGTTATCACTCCCTGCGCCAGCTGGTGAAGCTCTCCAAGCTGGAGGTGCCTCAGGAGATCAAAGACGTGATTGAACCCATCAAGGACAACGACGCAGCGATCCGGAACTACGGGGTGGAGCTGGCAGTGTCCATGTGCCGGGAGCTGCTGGACAGTGGGATGGTGCACGGACTCCACTTCTATACCCTCAACCGGGAAGTGGCCACCACTGAAGTCCTGAAGCGCCTGGGCCTGTGGAAGGAGGACCCCAGGTGAGCAGAACATACTGGTTTCTGTGAGTTCCACTTTCACATCCATCCCATCTACTGAAAGAAAACCTTGCTTTTTTTACCTCTTTTTTTTTTTCCTTCTCTTTTAGCACTTTTCTGAATTTAGAAGTTCACCCTTCCTGCAGGTCTCCAGCAAAAGCTGGGAGGAATAGAGGGGAGAGCTGAAGGACAAATTTGTTTTAGTAAAGTAGCCGTTCTGGAACTTCTAAAACCCAGACTCTTAGAGCTGACTCTTGGAAGAAATAAGTTTTTGATGCCTGTCCCAACCCCTCTTACAGCCTGGGTGCTGCGTAAGCTCCTACTGTGTATTTCTAGGGTTCTGTGCAGCTGACAGAGGGAACATGGACTTCTCTCCCGAGTCCATGGGCTGCAGCATAGACAACAGGAAGCAAAGCAAAATTGACAGCTGGTGTTTTTTTTTCCTTAAAGTAGCTTCCCATAGTGCTTTGCCCTTACCTTTTCCAATTTCAGGTGTCAGTTCTGTACTTTAACATTAAATAGACCCATCCTGAGCATCTTTTAAGGGAACTGAGTGGAAAAAGATTTTCCTTAAAGGAAGAAGAGTTTCCTGTCCTACTTCTTGGCCAGCAGAATTCTTCTCAGCCTCTCTTACTTGTTCTCCACAGAGGCAAATTTCTCCAGGGGAAGGGCCTGCAGGCTCTGCAGAGGAGCTGTGTTAATGTGTGTTCCTCCCACACAGGCGGCCTCTGCCCTGGGCAGTCAGTGCTCACCCCAAGAGAAGAGTGGAAGATGTTCGGCCCATCTTCTGGGCCTCCAGGCCCAAGAGTTACATCTATCGGACGCAGGAGTGGGATGACTTCCCCAACGGCCGGTGGTGAGTGTCACCTGCAGTGGGAAGGCCTGGTGTGCAGCTGGCTCTGTTCATGGGTGTCCTGGGCACGCCCTGGGCTTCACTGAACTGGTGGCTTCCTAACAAAGTGGTCCCCAGTTGCTTGGATTGAATGAGGTGAGGAGAATGGCCCCAAGATGTTGAGGCTTTTGGTGTCTGGGTGGGTTTTGCTGGACACTTCTCTTCCTGGGTGGCTGTCTTCCTGCGCCACCAAATCAGCTCATCTTCCTTTAATTCTGCGTCTGCTGCCCTTGCAGGGGTAACTCATCCTCTCCAGCCTTTGGGGAACTGAAGGACTATTACCTCTTCTACCTGAAGAGCAAGTCCCCCCGCGAGGAGCTTCTGAAGATGTGGGGAGAAGAACTGACTGGTGAAGAGAGTGTCTTTGAAGTGTTCACGTGTTACATCACTGGAGAACCCAACAAGAACGGGTACAGGGTGAGTGATGGCCCAGGAAGGGGCGGTGGGTGTGACATAGACAATAGTGCATATTTCCCCCTGCTCCATCATTCTTCTAAACAAGAATTGGCACTTCCCTATCCCTATCCAAACGGATTTGCTGGGACAGTGGTGGGGAGATAAAGCAGCCAGAGCTAGGACTGAACATAAAAGGGAAGCTGCTACAGTGTGACAGGACCAGTATCTGTAGACTTCAGCAGCCATTCTTAGAGTTCAGCATATTCTGCCCTGTGAACCAAACCTGGGAATTCTCTCCTGAGACAGGTGTGTTTGAGACCATCAGAGCACTTCTGAGTTCCTTCAGCATCCCAGTGGTAATCAGAGGGTTGTTCCACCCACTGTGAGCCATCCCTTCTCTTCATCGTAGGTTACATGTATGCCTTGGAATGATGACCCTCTTGCTACTGAGACCAACCTTCTGAAGGAGCAACTGGAGAAGGTCAACAGACGGGGAATCCTGACCATCAACTCCCAACCCAACATCAATGGCAAACCATCCACAGACCCCATTGTAGGCTGGGGGCCCAGTGGGGGCTATGTTTTCCAGAAGGTACTGTACTACTCCGGGCTAGGCAGCAAAGAATTACGACCCCATTTGGCCTCTGTCACATTGGGTGGTCCCATGCTTTTATCCTGATAAGGAGCAGGCAGAAGGATTATCTTAATGCTTTGTTGGTGAGACAGGCAAAGCTGCTTTGGTGGTTTAAGAGCCAGACTGTGTCATCTCTGGGGCTGACTTCATGCCTGTTTCATCTCTGGGGCTGACTTCATGCCTGTTTTCTCCCACCTCAAATCATCTATTGAACATCTATAGAATTTCTTGGTTTCACTCTCAGCAAGTAATTATTGGTAACGTATTTCTAGATCAGGGCTGTGAAGTTTTGGATATAAACACATACCTGCCTACTGCATCTGCTCCCATTCAGTGATGCAGGAAGCTCACAGGTTTTTCACAAAATGAGAATCCGTGAGGTAATATCTCTACCACCCAGCTTCTCATGGTGATAATTGGACATTTAAAAATTCCCGTCTGTTCTTCAGTGAGGCAGAGTTCCCCACAATTGCTCACAGTACTGTGCAGTGCTATTCAGACAGCTGCCAGGTTCCTTCCTTGTCCTGCCTCCCCCTGTCAGGCCCTAGAGCCTTACCACTAATGGCTGTGATAGGAATCTCCCATCAAGGTAAATGCCAGGCTCGTGGCTCATACTGGTAACAAAGCAGCCTTGTTCAAAAGGGACCACTAAAGCCAGAGACCAGCAGATGGCAAATGCAGTTATGTTTTCAAAGGGAAAAATTCCCCCGAGGTGAGGGAAATCCATCATGTCACACAATAGCCAGGAAATGGGGGGAGGGGAAGCAGTTGTTGGGAGCAGCCAAGCACAGAGCAAGTACAGAATTCGGTTGTATGAGCACACGGAGAGGATTGTGAACAAAAGATGAGGACAGGGAGTGGTGCTTGGGAGAGCCCAGCTGAGACCCCCGAGTTCTGCTCTCACTGGACTGGGCTGCCTTGGCCAGACAGTGCTGTAGAACAGAGGTCAAGCCCAGGCCTCTTCCAGGCACTCTGGCACAGGCTGCTTCCTGCTGCAGCACTTGTGGTTATGCTGGAGCTCATTCCAGGCTCTCTGCTTGCATGGGTGCAAAACAGGAAGAATGTAGCTTTCCTGAACTCACTGTTCTGGGCTGTTACCTCTGCTCTCCCCAGTTATTTATTTTTTTTCCCCGAACTCTCTTATGAATTTGCTCTGCCCTTTGCTCAAGCCTTCTCCGCAGTACATGTCCCTGGGAACGGTCATACAAGTCTTGGGCTGCCTGGTTTCCAGTCAGCCCAGACCCTACAACTGTCCTTGTTTGCCTGTTTTTTTCTGTCCTGCCATGATTTAAGGCTCTGATTCTCCTCCCCCTTCCCCATCCCTCCCTGCAGGCGTACCTGGAGTTCTTCACCTCCAGCGAGATCGTCACAGCGCTGCTCAAAGTGCTGAAGAAGTACGAGCTGAGGGTGAACTACCACATTGTCAATGTCAAGGTAGGCTGTGGGGGACAGGACGTGCTCCTTTCACCACCTGGGCAGAGAGGCAAATACCAAAGGTTCAGATACCACAGTGAACAAAGTGGGACACGAGAGCTGATGAAGGGAAAGGAAAGTAAAGCAAGTCAGCTGTGACGTGCAGCAGCTGTCTGATCTCTTACAAAGAAGAGGGTAAATGCACTTGTTCCAACTCACTCAGTCCCTCCTCCAGCAGTCGCTTCAGAAAGGTTTTGCTTCCTTTGGCAGGGCCAGAATATCACCAATGCTCCAGATCTGCAACCCAACGCTGTCACCTGGGGCATCTTCCCAGGCAGGGAGATCATCCAGCCCACTGTAGTGGATCCTGTGAGCTTCCTCTACTGGAAGGTGAGTCCTCCCTCCTGCTGGAGACATCACTGGGCTGCCCTGGAAGTTCAGTGTCTGGTTCAGTTTTAGTCTCTGACACTTCTCACAGTTGAGGGCTGTTGCAATATTGGCTTGCAGAGGTCCAAGTATTGCTTCTCCTGCTCCCTCTGTGTAAGGAGAACTTTGCTGTGGCAAAAGCTGCCCCCAAACACCAAGTGCCCAGTAACCTGGGAACTAGCTGTGCCACTGTACTGGTGAGCTCCGGGTAGTGGCTCTCCCTCCCCTCTCACACACACAGGGGCAGCATTGAGCCACTCACTGCACTGCAGACACGTCTCCTTTCAGCTCTGGGCACCTCCCACTGACTGGAGAGCATGAGGCTCCTTGCTCAACTCTTGCCATTTTTACTGAGAAGAAACAAGCTACAGGCTGGCCAGCCATGTGTGACACTGAGAGTCCTAAATTAAGTAACAGGAAAATGTTGCACAACAGCCAACAGTTTTTCCCCTGGCAGGACGAGGCCTTTGCCCTGTGGATCGAGCAGTGGGCCAAGCTCTACGAGGAGGAGTCGCCCTCACGCATGATCATCCAGTACATCCATGACAACTACTACTTGGTCAACCTGGTGGACAACGACTTCCCCCTCGAAAACTGCCTCTGGCAGGTTGTGGATGATACTTTTGAGCTGTTGAACTCTCCAACTCAGCAGTGAAAACTCCTCTGCTAATCTCTTACTTCCTCCTTCCCTCCACTGACTTTGGGGGAAGAAGCAGCAGCAGCTCCTGTGCTGGTGATGGACAACACACTCCTAAACCCACACTAGGTGCTCTTCTGTCCCCAGCAAAGGCTTCCTGAGCCCCTCTCAGTGAACAACAGCCAGAATTCCCTGTACCTCTGAGCTGAGCTCCAGACTGAGCCTCAAGGCCAGCTCTGCTGCATGAAGAGCTGCTAATCATGGCTATGTTGATTACAGAAACAGGAGAACTCTTGTGCTTCAATGGGATAAAACTCCATGAATTCTGGTAACTTCCCATGCCAGAAATGCTGCCTTGGGGGCAGAATCACTCTGGACAGTTGTGCCCTATGCAAGGGGATTATTTCAGCAGTTACCAACCCAGAAAAGAAAGTAAAATTCCTTTTCTATTGCACTCCTAAAACATCTTTTTTCATAACTGCTCATATCAAGCTCTTTTGCACTCACTCCAGAAGAAGGTTCAAATTTTCTCCCTAACTTTCCTCCTTTTCTTGTATTTCTTCTTTTTAATAGGACTATGTGAATTTCAGTTCTGGATTAAGATACAAAATCACACCATTTCTTAGATTATGCACAATAAAATACATGAATACAAACGTCTCTTGTCCTAGGCTATACTCTAGCAGAGACTCGTGTTGTTTGCAAACAAATCACCCTGGCACAAGGGAAAATATTAAGAAAACCAAGTGTTTCTGGGGCAGTTCTGCCTTCACTTTCAATGCATGCCCTGTCTACAGCCAAAGCTCTATGAGGAAAAGCTTAAATCCTGGAATTTACCAAAAGTGAGCCAAAGATTGTAGCTGGTTAGAGCTGCCAGGACATAGGAGGTGGGGTGGTCCTTTTCCAGTGCCTGTAGAGGAAAATAGCCTCTTTCCTGACCTAAGCCCATCTTTTCTGATCTAATGACTCCTAACAGCCTTAGGCTGCCCCAGCAGTGGAATAAGGGGTGTGTGGAGCTACTGCGGCTGCTTTGTGTACTTAACGATCCTGCAAAGCTACCACAGGCTCGGAAAACAAGACTTGGGGGCAGTTCCCAGTGGGATTTTGAGATTCCCCACCATGCTGTGAGTATCTCTTTCAAACAAGCAAGGAAGAAAAGCCTTTTCCAGATTCTTCAGACCCTCTTGTTACAGCTGTCTGAGGCCTGGCTCATATATCCGTGGTAATTACAGGGCATCAATCACAGAGGCAAGTAAAGGGAAGGTTGGGGATCAGACACGCCTGTCTCGCCTCAGCAAAGCTTTTGGTGCTCAGCTGTTCCCAGCAGGTTTCTCCATCTCTTGCCCATTCAGCACAGAAAGGAACCAGCAGGAAGCAGTCAGGAGGTTGGCCACCCACTGAAAGGCTTAATGAAGAGCTGATGGACCTGGGCAGGGGGAGGAGGTGGCAGCCCGGTGGGAATCCCCCACCAGGGGAAGAGCCAAATCTAAAAATATAGACCTGTTTTTGCACCTACCCAGGACATTCCAAAATTTGGAATCAACAGGATGCAGCAAAGGCAAGCCCCTGCCCATCTCTTAAGACTGATGTACTTGCTTACTCCCCTCTTGACACCAAACTCCTGTCCATGAAAAAACCATTGAGTAAAGGGAGAGCCTCTAAGGCAGTTTTTTGACTTTTAATCAGAACTCCAGCAAAAGCAGGGTCCAGAGGAGAAGGGAGTGCAACCTCACAACAATAGGGAGTAACTTCTGGATTTGTGCTGCTAAGGAGGTAGGATACAAGTCCTTTAAAGAGGACCCTTCACTAGGTACCACCTCTTCCTGGTTGTCCTTCGGCTGTCACCCTGCTGCCCTGCAGCACTGCTTTTATCACAGGACCAGAGCATTCTCCTTCTGGACTGCACAGCCCCAGCTCTTTGTTGTGACAGGAGCTGTATCCTCCATGTGTCCTGAAATGAGCAGCAGCTGCAGGCAATCCCCTTCCATTCAGCAGCATCCTTTGTGCTTGAGCCGGAATGCCGTGAGCTGCCGCCACCTTCCAAAGGCCTGGAAGAGGGAAGTGGACAAATCAAACACACAGGTTACCCTTGAGGGGTTGCAGCCACTCACAGAGCCCATAAACACAGCTTTTCCTCTAGCAATGGCCCTGCCAGCTGCCTCACCCTTCACTCAGAGCCCTTCCCCGTCTCTTCTGGAGCCAGTACGTGACATGCAGAGTACAAATCAATGTGAGAGAAGAAGAAAGCAAAATACCCCCTCTGCCTCTAATTTCAGTACCTTCTCCCATCTCCTTAAAGCAGGACCTAATCCTGCATAGATCTTTGGGAGACAGGCAGAGGAGCAAACAAGATGTGAGTTCTAAGGCTCTGCCTGTTCACTCAAATTCATAGTGATTTGCCTGCCCCTGGGTGCAGGTCAGCACAGTCCTCCTGCACCAATATGGAGCTTGTTTCTTCCCTGAAGTGGGCTCTCCAGGGGCAGGGGATTAGTGGATTAACATCACTAATAACAGTGGGGAAGGGGGCACACGTCAGGGAAATTGACTGCTGACACAAAGCTTTGAAAAACACCCAAAGATGAACCCATATAAAGCTGGGAGCTATTTCCCTTTGTTATTGGCAAGTGCCATTCCTTGATGTGTTGAACTTCTCCCTAAGCAAGTGCTTTGTGCAGGGAGAGATACAGGAACAGCAGTTGCTCCTTCGAGGTGCTTTTTGGTGCACTGAAACCCACAGAATTGAAGCACTCATAAATGCTTACCTGAGACAGGAGGCTCCTGGCTTCCTCCTCCAAAAAATTCTGTACCACACGGCTTTGCAAATACCTTCGTCTCCACACCCTCCAGGCCTTTTCCATCAGCCGCTGCTGGTCCTGCCAGGGACAGAGCCAGTGCACACATTAATTGGGCTCTAACAGGCAAATTACCTCAAGCCCCAGTTTGCGTCCAGTGGCTTTCCTGAGTCCCTCTTGAATGACTTTGCACTGGTAACAAACAGAGCTTACTAATAACAAAGCTCTTACTGTGTCCTGGCAAATACTGTGGCTAATTAAGTGCCAATACCCTGGGGAGCTCCAGCACAGCTCCTCAGTGACTATGGACTATACAGGCATCATCTTGTCCCATGGGCAGGTCAGAGAACATCTCACACAGCTAAAGCCCAGGAAACCAGGCAGAACATGGGCTCAGAAAAAGAGGAAGCCAAATGACAGCCCTTGGTAGATGTGGACACCAGTGGGATGTCTCAGGAACACAAATGAACTTGTTAAACCCCCAGGTCTCATTTCCCACACTGAAAGCAGAGCAGGCCTGCCCAGTAACACCCATCCCTGCAACCCTGGTGGCACCAGACACTCACCAACACCTGAGCCAGCATCACCACCCTGCTGGCTTCCTTCCACTGGTGCCACCCCCTTGCCAAACAGAGCAGTCTCCTGTCACGCTGGCGCTGGCGAAGGACCACTGTGTGACGCCACCACCTCAGGTATTTCCTCCTGCAGGCAAGGGAGGCAAATAAGCTTTACTAGCCCAAGAGCCCTACAAAAGAGCCCTTACCTGATGGTAGCAGCAAGAGGAAGCCCAGAGCCCTCCATGCCACTTACCCGAGACGCTCATCCCACTCCTCCAAGTCAACCTCTGCTTTGTTCTCCTGAATCCTTGCATGTGCATGAGAGGGTCCTACCACATCAGGTCTCTCCACCAGGTGAGGGAGCAGCGGCCTTTCAGCCCGGTTTTGGTTTCTGTAGATCACCAGCCAGCGCTGAATGGCACTGGGAAAAAGTCCAGCCGGTGCTGAACCCTCTTCTCTGCCTCTTCTGCTTCCTAGGAAAGGAAAGAGGAATCACACAGGAGCTAACCTTGGAGCTAGAGAGGGAGAGAGCAGAGCTGTCACGAGCCCTTAGTCCTTTGGCTCCACACAGAAGCAATCCACAGAGTTTGACTGCCATGAGCTCCTACTCCACAGAGAAATCCCAGTCAGTTTGGCTGGCAAACACTACTCCCCTTCCCTCCTCATACACTCCCCACATGGCCCCATGAAAGGAAGAGAGGAGGGGGCATTTTCTTACTCAGGGGCCAGGACAGAGCCATCTTCCTGCTTTTCCTTGCCCCTATGAGAGTACTGCGCTGCCGCAAGCACTGGGAAAAGGCAGCTGCTTTGGTCCAGTAGTTGCAGGCCTGCAAACAGAAATAACACAGCTGCAGCCAAGAGTAAACACAATGCACACAGACAGCACTCACAAACCAGCCTCAGAGAGACATTTATGCAACAGCCCTGCAGGTAGTTTAACGTGCTAGACCCCAGGCTGGAAACTGCACAGATGAGCTCCCAGCAGGACTGACTCAGCCCTTCCAAATCAATCGACCTCTTTGTGGTTTTCGAGCTGTGAGCCTTTTGAAAAAGCTGCAACTCTGACAGCTCGCTCTGCTCTGCAGGGACAGTGATTATCCCATCTCATCTTTGAGCAGAGAGGAAGGAGTGCTCTCATCTCTCTGGTCAAAATGTCCCCTTTCCTTATTGCTGTGCTCCAGATGGTTGCTGCAATCAGTGCCAGATTATGGTGATGAAGTTGCATGCACCGCCTGTAAAGAATTTCAAAGCAGGGACTAAGCAGTCACCACAAATCAAAGCAGGTTTGCCTCGTGAGTCACTGAGCCTTCACAAGGGAACAGGCAGTTCAGAATAACTGTTTCATAGAGATCCGCATCTTCTCTTACCTGTTTGACAGTAGCCACAGATCCCAGACGCAGGGCTTGCTGTCCTCTTGCAGCCACTCGCCAGCGGTGACAGGCTTTACCTGGAGAGGGGTCCTGTCCCTGGTGCTTCCTCTCTCCTGGCACTTGCTGTTCAGCTCTCAGGAGTTTGTTCCTCCACTCATTAAAGCTCACAAACAGGAGCCGTTGCTCTCTGACCCTTTGAAAGTGAGAGAGGGCTTTGTGCTGCCTCAGTCTACACACAGTGACCTGGGCCCAGGCGACGAGGCACCTGAAAAATAGGACAAGAACAGAAAGTGGCAGCTGCCTAAAGTCACATTTCCCTGTCAGACCAAATTCCACCTTCTCACCCAGGCTGCAGTGTACCACATAAATGGTCAAAGCAAGCCAAAGAGCATTTAACAAGGTGAAAGGCTGGTCCTATTACTCCTTCTGCAATCAACATTTATGGATCCTTCTCTACACTACTTATTTCTCCAGTGCCTTGTCTTTGGGAGGTTCAAGTTCAGACTCATCAACTACAGTGTCTTTCTGTTGAAAATTTGCCCTTATTTTACTTCAGGTTCCCAGCACTGTTACTCTCAACTACACAGAGCCCAGGAGTGTGTCTTCTTCCCTCTGGTCATCTTAGCAATCCCTCCTCCTCAAGGCCTCTGCAAACTGAAGGCAATGCTACATTATAATTTTCCTTTGCCTACAAAAGAAACACTCTCTCCAAACTGCCCTGCCACTACACATAGTGGACCCACTCCCCCCCAAAAACAGAATTCAATTAGTCAGTCTTTAATGTTTCTCTGTGCCAGCAGCTGTCCTTAAGGGTGATGTCTGATGAAGGCTTTTTCTTCATGGGATGAGAATAAAACTGCTAAAATATCCTTCAGCATGGAACCCAGCAGACTCCTGCAGTCTGCTGAATTTAAGACACCAGCTTGCAGTCAAGACTCAGATTTCAGATTTTTTTCTTGGCTGTCACAAACTAAGGGCCTGTGTATGTGGGATGTACAACTCAAATCTTTATGGAGACAATTTTATTCCAAAAATCAATGTCTATGGGAGTTACTATTAACAGCACTGTAAATCTGCACCCACAATAATCTCTCTATATCTTGCAGGCTGATGCACAGGAGGCCACCCTGGAATCCAATCTGCTTTTAACTCCTGGTTTATCCTTTTGGTTCCTCATTCCACTTGGACTTTCATTATGCAAATCACCGCACTGCACCATAGGCCAGAGGAGTAAATATCCTCTGCTTGGCAGGCTTCCTGGAAGATCAAGAGAATCTATTGCAGGTTATCCTAGCATGAAAAATGCCCCCCTTGGAAGAGACAGGGCTCAGCCTCTACCATATCCAGGTGAGAAATTAGAAGTGCTCTCTCATCAAAGGAGTCTCGGAAGGAAGATTAATGATGGAGACACACTCGACAGGAAGGAGCAACATTAGGGACTTCTCCCAGACACAGTTCCCACCAGGGAGCCCCAGAGATGGACTTGCAGGGGAAAATGCATCTGGGTTGGGTGAGTGCAGCATCACAGCCACCAAAGTTTTGTTGGGTTTTTAGTTGCTCTTTTCTCTGCAGATCTTTGTCTCCTCTCGGTCTGACCCTGCAAGTCAAAAGGAAACCTGCTAGGGCCAAACCTGCACTTCTCAAGCCTGAAATGAACCCTTGGCATAAATAATCTTATTCGCTCTTATCCTCCTGAATTGTTTCAAAGAGAAACACCTGAACAATTCCTGGTTCACTGCACCTGGACACTTCTCTGCACTTCATGCATGCATTTGACTCACACAACATAAACCACAAACAAAACTGTTTTCAGTGCAAAAGCTAAGAGAGAAAAGAAATTAAATTCTTGTGTTTTCAGGAGCTGCAACATAACATAAGACTGCAAAACATATTACAGCTTCACCTATATTGTAACCAACACCAAAGATGAATTGAATATCATGGTTCTTCATAGGCTTTACTGGATATTGCTTTGCTGCAGGAATATATTGAACTCAATTTTTCACATTAAATTAAAATCAACACACTGTGCCCAGAATCCTAAAAGACTCAGGTTTGTAAACATCAGATCTCTGTAAACCTCTGCCCACTACTCCTTTCAGCAAATACTAAATAATTCCCATGAAAACAAGGCTTTCAGTTTTTTAAACTACACAAATTTGTTTGCATCCCCCTTGCTTAAGGTACAAACAAAACACTGCATATTAAGACTGAACACAGGTTCTGGAAAGAAAAGAAGTCTTGAATGAGATGGGGAGTGCGAGGCTTTGGGTAAGAGACTCTAACACAGAAGTGCTCCTACAGAAGCTCCATTTACACACAAGTTATCTGCACTTTCAAACCCAAGCTCTGCTCTGAACACAATGGACCCTCTGCTACATAAATTGCTCTTCACAAAAAGCTTCCCTTGGAAATGCTTTGAGGTCAAGAAACAAACCTGTGCAGGAGAAGACGTTCCCAGAATAAAGCAGCATATTTCTGCTTCCTTGTTTGGTAATACCATGTGTGCAGGACCAGCCTCTTCTGCTCCTGGCAGCTGTGCTGAGCCCACTGCTGCTGCAGCTCCTTCAGAGCATGATTCCCTGGGAGAGAACACACCACCCTGCTGAGTTCAGTCCAATGATTTTTCCATCACAGAGTCCAGACAAGAGCAAAGAATACATCTGCTGCAAACACCAAATGGGACCAAACCTGGTAAGATTTCCTGTCCTCTCTTTAGCAGCTAAAGAGACTTTTCAATTCAGCTTGTAGTTTTCTGTCTGCAAGGCAGTCAGACCTTTTTAATTTTTCCTGCAAGGGTTCACAGATCACTTCCACTCTTATCTTCAAGGCAGTTTTCCATCCAAAATTGGGAGTGTTCCTTCCCTGCCACACTGTAAGCAGCATTCAGAGCATGTGGAATCCCTTGAGGGACAGGATCGGGACTGTCAAGCCACCCCAAAAAACACACCCTGTTCCTACGGAAGCAAAGCCTGACTGTTGGGTCTGAGGAGACACGTCCAAGTTTGAAATGCTGCACTGAACTCCATTTCACTCCCCAGCTGCTCAAATGCACTGCCTGAGCACTCTTTTGGTAGCACAGGCAGAAGTGCCAAGGGTGCATCTTCCCTCACAAAGCACTACAAACCAGCAGGGCACATGTCCTCTGATATCACCACATCCCTGTGCTTACAGGCACTTACTGGCCCCTGCACTAGTGTGTGCCCTTCCAAAGGAACAGAACACAGAATTACAGCCAAAAGTGTGACTTTCTCCATCCCAACCATTCCTACAGTCCCCCTCTCCTACAGACACAAGTGCTGCTGTGGGATGGGGTCACTCACTTTGCCAGCAGGAATGCCAGTGCCTCAGAGCATCAGCAGTAATCTGGTGCATGTGACACCTGAATCTGCGGTCAACTTCCATTTTCTGGGCCAGTCTCCTTTTCCACAGGCTGAAAGCCATCTGGCAGCAATGATCTCCATGTTTTAGGGCTGCTGCTGCTTCTCGGTTCTTGTTTTCCATGACCCAGTGATGCCAGCTGAGAAAGGCTCTGAGAAAGACAAAGATCACTCGCCTTCTGTAGGAACAACTCACTCAGATTCACATCCTTGTAACTGAAACTTTAACAATAAACATACACACGAGGGAGTTTTGGAAACACATCTGATCTATTAACACAAAGGAATGGGCTGCAAAACTCTGACTGAGGACAGAAAAATATAGCTAGAGAAAGAATTTTTTTCTCTTTTTTAATGCAAGTGTAAAACTTTCAAAACAGAGAGCTTTGGGAAACATTTGGAAAGCACAATCCCTACCGAGACAGCTGAATGTGCCTGAAGTACTGCTGGGCCTTTACAAGTTGTTGAGTCCGAGCTGACCAGACAATGAAGTACCTCTGCAGGCACCATTTCTCTGCCTGCTGCCAGCAACTCTCCACCTCCTTGTCAGAACTGCAGTCCTGAAAACCAGAAAGGCAAAAAAGACCTTGAACTGCTGTTGTACCACAGTTACTCCATACAGCTCAGCTCTTTCTCCTTGCTGCTGTGACTTCTAGGATTGCCCAGCTCCCTGTTGCTAACCCTCACACCCTCCATGAGAAAAGCTTCAACCTCCCAAACCTTCTGTCTGAGAGAAAAGAACAAAGACAAAACAGCAGTGAGACCTTCCATATGCTGACACTGGAACCCAAAGGCTCTCTGCTGAATTGGGCTATGCAGCAAACACTTGCACATTCACATTTCATGCACCACTTCCCAGCCTCACCTCCTCCCATGCAGAGTAACTGGTGAGAAGCTGGGCATTACTGTCTGGACTCTGCAGCACCAAAGACTGGAACTGATCTCCCACAAACCAATTTCTTCTTCAAGACAAAAGTGTTGGGGGAAAAGAGAAAGAAACAAGAGGATCAAGGCTCTGGAAGGATGGTGTGAGGCAACATCAGGGATTATCCAGAGGGAAGGAATTCAGCCAGACCCAACAGGGGTCCACTGCTACCAGCATCCCAAAGAACCAGCGCCCAGCTCACCCAGATCCAGTGCTCTGTGAAGGAAAGGGGGTGTGCAAGCACAGGTCCCCACCCAGCTCAGCTGGCAGCTCTGTGCACTGGTGGAGTTGCAGGAGAGAGCTGTGACATGGCAGGTGTGTGACCTCCTCAGTGATCAGAAGGGAGCAGAAGCCGTGCTGGCTGCTGTCACTGAGACTGCATTCCTGCAGGTGAAGGGAGGAACGCACTGTGAGGGGAGTGTCCTCCTGTGGGAGCACTCAGGTAACAGTTCTGACCATGCCATTTACTCCTCTTTTTAGCAAGGATTTATGGAAAACCAGAATGCATCCAAAGGAACTGCAGGCCAGCAAGCACAGCTCTGGAGTGCAAACATGTAAGTGATGTGAAAGTTATTTCTGAATGCAGAAATACAGGTATTTCTATACTGGGAAAAGGGCAAATAGGCATATGCACTATCTCAGTGATGAGACTCTTCATACCTCATCCCTTCCACCTTGCAGCTACAAAGAGAATCAAGTGTGCAAGGGAACCTCACCAGCTCAGCACCTTCCAACATCATTAAATGATGACCCATGAGGGCACAGAGAGCACTGACTTTACACTTTCAGATTCCATTTAAACTCCAGGACCCCACAGATTCAGTGCTCATCAGCATTAGATTTTAAACACAGTTTGCTGATGACAATATCGTGTTGAAGCAGAAATTTCCCCCCTGAAAAGTCCCACCAATGCAATACCTCAGAGTAGCCTGGATGTCTCAAGGCCTTCTCACCTTTTCCAATGAGCTCTGAGAGGTCAAAGTAGCTGGAGCACTGCTGTCAAAGCCAGATGATGTTGAGAGGTCCTCAGAAAACAGCATGGTAAGAGGTTCCTCATAAACAGCTCTGTCTGAGTACTTAGACCTTTGGTCAATTGTCTTCAGCATGAGGTACTTTTGGTGCCAGAGTTTCAGAGCTTTTCTTAGTCTACACTGCTCCAAAGTCTGAAAGAAAGAACTGAGACAGAAGATACTGAGACAGCAAAGTGACAGAAAAGGGATACCAGAAGGGGATACTAGTACAGACATGATGGATGATAGATGGGGTAAGAGGGGTTCTCCCAAAAGGATCAGAAAGTCAAGGGGACACTACTAATGAGAGCAGGACTTCAGGAACTGGCTCTCCTGCACTCACTCAGCTCTGTGATGCTCACACAGCCTTGCTTTCCACACCAGATACACTCTCTGCAGCTTCAGCTTTTGGCAGAAATCATCAAAAGAACAGCCTGTTTTCTCCAGAAACTGTTTCTCCTCAGTCCATGGTGGCTGACCTTCAGGCCTCTTTGTCACTGCCTTGTCAGCTTCTGAGCTTGTAACTGCTCCTTAACCAGTCACATAAAGGAACAAGAGATCACTTGTCAGAAGGCATTCCCAACTCAGCCCAGCCCAGCCCTCGAACTGCTTCTTTTCACCAAGGTTTAAGACTTTCTGCTAGGTTTATGAAGCAGAGCAACAAACCTCCCCGACACATCCAGAACTGGTCCACTGCCCACTCTGGTTTGTTCATACTCTGTGTCATCTGAGCCCCGTTGCTATCAGGCTGTTTCCAGCTGGTTTTCACTGGAAAAGAGGAAGAAGGAGCCTAAGCACCTCCAAGGCTTAGATTCTGCCCAGACCCCAAGCTGCTCACCATGATGCTGCCTCCATTGCAGGAGGAAGAGGTTCACCACTGCCTGCTTATCACCTTCTCTGACCTGCAGCATCTCAACCCACAGCTGGAAGTGCTTCCTCAGTGATACTGCTCTGAGAAGAGCCAGGCTGCACCTGTCAAGTGCTTTCTGTTCAACAGTCTCCTTCCATGCACTGAAGTATCTGAGAACACCAAAGGCAAATAAAAACATACCAAAACATGCGTATAAGCCTGTGTCTCTTCCTGAGAGTGGGTTTAGTTCAGGACAGACAGAAGCTGTCATCTCCTGAGCTTCTATTAGTTTATTGCAGTAAAAAGCCACTGCCATGCTCAGGGCACAGCAGCACAGGGGCTGCTCTCAGGTTTGGTCTTTATCAAAGCTCAGGATCAAAGAGCTTTGGCAGAGCAGAGGAGGCAAGCTGTAACACCTCTGGCCACAGTAGTTCCTTTTCATGCTTCTACCCCTACTGTCATTCTTATTAACACCTAAAACAAAAGGATAGATAGCTTTAAGGTGGAACAACACATCACTGTCTGGGTTGGCTCTGTTATTCCTTGGATCTTCACAGTGAACAGACTTTTCACATGAAAAATAAACCTCACCAACTCACCGAGAGACCAAGTTTCTTTGGCTTTGAGTTGTCAGTGCTAAAATCTGCTTCATTTCTAAGCATCGTGAATGCCACATCCAGAAAATGTTTCGTAGCTTCTTCTTTTCCAGCAGTGCACGGGCTTCCAAAAGCCTGGTTTCCTCTTTGCTCAGCAGCTCCTTCTGCAGGCGCCACAGTCTGAAAGCTGCTGCGTCACAGGGCAGGAAGAGATTACAAGGAGGAAAATAACTTAGAAGAACTTCAGACACCTTAGTGTCATACAGCAAACGTTCCCTGGCTGAACTCCAGCTGCCTGGGAAAGGGCACTTCAGGGAGGCAGCTCACAGTGCGGGAGCAACAGCACCTGCTGCGGCTGAATTCATACTGGGGACAAGGCAAAAGGTGTATGACATGGCAAGAGGCCACGCTCCACCATCTCAGATACTGGCCCAGCTATTTGCAGACCAGTTCTGAACAACTCAGGTCAAAGCAACTGCTACACACAAACCAAAACATATGGTGAAACAGTGATTATATCCAAGCTGTTCCAAGGCTGTGGAATGTGTGCTTACCAGCCAGGCGTCTCATGTCTCTGATTGCTTCAGCTCTCCAGCAGAACTCATCTCCTCTCTGCCTACGAAGGAGCTGTGTCCACAGCTCTCCCTCCACCCTGAGAGAGCCACAAACAGGCTTTAACATCCATCTGTCCAAAAAGGCACTCACAGAACAGAATCCAGAGCTTTCCTCTGTCTTTTTGTCTGGACTTGTTCTTCTGCCTTCAGAATAAGAAGGCTCAGCAAAAGGCTTTCCTTGTGACAGACACCTCTACTGTCAAACTACTGCTCTGTACTACTACAGAGTGCTGTAGTATCACCTCACTCCAACCTCATTTACACCCGTATCACATATGCAGGTGACAGCTGAAGCCAAGAATTAGTACAGGATTATTTCTGTCAGACACTCAAACACCAGTGCACAGAAGCTCTGAAATGAGATTGTTTAGTTCTTAAAACTAAATTAGGAATTCTTGCAGTTTTTATCTACAGCAATACATCCAAGGACATGGAAACAAATTTGCCATCATTTGAGAAAAAAATTTTCCTGTGTTTGTAAACCTTCCCTTGTCCAAGATAACAGAAAGACAATGCTTTTGGCTTACCTACAAGCCTGCTCTGCTTCCTTTGAGTATCCTGCTTTAAGTTGATGCTGAGCTGAGGTTGTCATAGTTGCTAATCTTCCTACTCCAAACCCCCCTGCTGAGGAACTTTGGCTATAAAAATATGGCTCAGGCTGCAGAGTTTCCTTCTTGTTCTGTTTTGCCACAGCTTCCTTCCACTGAGGAAGAAACCATGAGATTAGAACAAACTGCAGAGTATTGGTATCAGTGTCTCCATCACAGATTTTCACACAGGGTACCCCTTCCTCCTCCCTATCCAAAGAGGATTCCTCCCTCTCTGACTGCACAACAGAAAGCTCCTGGCACACTCCCACTGCCCCCAGCCCATCCTCACCCTGTGGAAGCTGGCAGCCAGCAGAGTGGAAGCATATCTCTGCTGGGCCCCCTCCAGCTGTGCCCTCCTCCAGCATACAGCCCACTGCAGAGCACCAAGGCCCTTCCGAAGCAGCTGCTGTCGGTAAAACTGCCTGGCTGCAGCTCTTTTCCAAAGGATGTGTCTCTGCCAGGCTTGGAAACACCTCCTTAGGATTTGTCTGTCACAGAAGTGCTGGAAACTTAAAAAGAAAAAAGTAAAAGTGAGCTCCAGTTAACAGAAAGGAAAGTTAAACCAGCCAGGAGGTAGCAATCAGAGTTCAGCCATCAAGCTGTAAGGAAGTTATTTCAAATCATTTTTCTAAAGAGTGAAAAATCTGCAGTCTCACACCAAATTAAGGAATCGTTAAATTGGTAGCAACCTCACACATATCTTATCCACAGGTCACAAAATTGAATCCAGTCGCATGTATAAGCCCAGCTCTTGATCTTCTCTAACTGTGCAGTGAGCATGCTGGACTTTGCTGCACTGAAGAGTAGCATTGATGGTTCCAATGCTTTTTGTTGCTAGCAACAACCAAGGCTGAATGTAGAAGATAGAATTTAAAAGATACATAAATTATTTTTTAGATCATACTTCATTCCAGAAGACAACCCTTTGAAAAGAAGTGGATGTAGCCCCTCAGCCAATCATGGCAGAATAATGTAAGTTAAGTCCTAGAACCAAAGGTTCCCAGGAACATGGCTCCTTAGCCACTTTGCAGCAGTTCTCCTCCTCTGTTAACTACCAGCACACTCACATAAACACAGGTTCTTCTTACCTTTGCTCATTCACCTTCAGTGACCAGAAGCTGTTTTCTGAGACCTGCAAACAGACAAAAGACAGGAACTCACAATTATTCCCACTGCTCCCCTCTGTTGAAGGATTTGTCTTTGTGGCACAAGTCATTTTGGACAGAGCCCAGACCAGTGTTGCCTCAGGGTCAGGTATTTTGTCAGATGCTTTGGACACTGCCCCCACTGCTGCTCTGGGAATACTCTTACACGCTTCAGACATGGAAAAGCACAGCAAACCTGAAATCTCAGGGCCCTGCAACCGCACACAGAGCAAAAACCAGTTTAATGCTTTCTCTCAGCATGCAGATCCAGAGCACAAAAATAGGTGTTTACATTCCCAAGAACAACCAAGTTAACAAGCTGGTCTGTAGGAAGAAGTAAATGAGATTGAAAGACGAAGCAGGACTGTAAGAGAGCAGATTCTGGCCATTCAGTTCCAGGAAAAAGCTATAGGACAAGCATCCCCATCACTTGTTCCTCAGCTCTGCACCTCTAGCAAGTGGCAGAAACAAGCACAAGCAGTACCTGTGAGCAGGGATGCTTTGCAGTGAGCACACCCTCACCTCTCTGGACACAGCTCCCTGTGTCTGGCTCCCTTCTTCACAGCAACGTGGCTCTTTGGCACTCCTCTCCACAGAATGTTCTTCAGAATGGTTGAGATTGGCATCAGCTTCCAAAGTCCTCCAGCTGCTTTGGCAGGAGTATTTGTTTCTCCTTCCTTCTCTGCTCACATTCATACAATCTACATCAGAACCTTCACCATACCCTTCTTCACTCTGAACACCCCAAGGGCTGGACTGGCTGCTGCCTACCACAGCCATCCTTCTGGCTGCCTGTGATCTGGAGGCACACACATCTTCTGACTCTTTGCTGCACTTAAAATGAGATTCAGAGTTGTTGACTTCTCCAGATTTATCACTAAGCTGCTGGCCCTGTGTAAACTCTTTATCTCCAGGAGGAGAAGCGACCCTCACACACACTTCCCTTGGAGTTCCATACATGGCTACACCAACACTCATCTGAGCCCCCCTGAAATCTGTCTCCAGTGACACCTGCAGACCCTCTGGATACAGACTGGCTGGAAGGTCTTTCTTCCAAGATTCAGCACACGGAGATACATCATTAGATGCCTTTTCTCCTTTAAGAACCTTTATGGGGGAATGACTTTTTGTGTGAACATAAGGACTACCAGTTTTCAGAGTTGGCTTTGCCTGGGACTGGCATCTGAAATAAGGGGACTGACTGTAGGAGGATTCTGCTACTCTATCCACTAGCCTGCCAGAGCCCACTCCAGAAGCAAGGGCTTCTGGTTGAATGCCACCTGAAATTTTGGTTCTCCATGTGTTTGAATCAACATATCCATATCTGTGAGAGACAGAGCGAGGTTCTGCATAACTGAAGTCCCTTGCTACTGCACTAAGGCTCCAGTCTTTAGCAAATGGGACACCCCATTTCAGTCGTGCCTGAGCAGCAGTGGTCTTTGCTGCAGCTAGCTGTTCTCCCATGGTCAGGATACTGGGGGCTGAATCATCAGCAGCAAAGCACAAATGGCCACTGACTGGAGAGGACTTGGGCTCCAGAGGGAGGGAGCCCCGTATCCCCATCAAAGCACTTTCTTGCTTAAGCCTCTGGATTGAACAGTACAAGCTAGCAGAAATCCGTGAGGATTCCAAAAGAGACTGAAAGGAGTCCAAACCAGACGGATTGAAATCCGCCAAGGTCAGGGCTGAACTAGGACAAGTGTTCACACTTTCACTTGGGCTCCTTGAAGAGGGACACTCCCCTAATTCATTGTTAAGAGGGGAATCCACAGTATGAGATGACAAATGTGCATTGACCAGTGAAGAGTTCACAGGATCCATACAAGAAGCAGCAGGAAGCTGATGCTGTTGGTTTTTCCACTGGATAGTCACTACTCTTGTTCCTACTTTGTAAATAGCAATGACAAGCAGTGTGTGTGGAGCAGGGACCAGCTGCCTTTGTTCCCTGATGGTGGTGTTGAGCAAAGTCAATACTCTCACTCCTTCTCCCTTCTAAACCACAAGCCTCAAGGTGTGAGGGAGATTGATAGCAGGGAGCACTGACAAATCAAGATGGGCACTCCTGTGAGGCATGCACTTGTGCTGCAACCTCGAGCAGGGATTATTCTGCTGCAGGAAGCACAAACTGGAGAACTGAGTGGCAGTGTCCTGGAACGGCTGAGAAGGGCAGGAGAGATTAGTCTGTCTCAGACTGGGATCTCTCTTTCCAGGTGAGAGGTGTGGTACAAAACCACCCCCGTGCTGCTGTCTGCCTGGGCTTACACTGAATGCTGCAGCCTCAAGCCAGGGATGAGAAATGTCTACTTGACTTCTAGTGCCCAAATACAGATCAAAATTCTCCTTCTTCTGAATGTTTCTTTGCTCTAAAGAAAAAGAAGAAGAAGTATAAACAAAGGAGCATATGTATTTCCCATCACATCTTGCCTAGTTTGCCAAAGGCTTTGGGTACTTTCCTTGTGAATTCCTTGTCTCTGATCCACCAGTCTCAGTCCTCAAATTGTTACAGACACTACTCTCTTCCTGTTTGTCAGCAGACAATCATGTCTGGCAGAGCAGGAACGACTGAAAGGGACAGATTCAGTTCCAAACAAAAAACCTGGAAAACAAAAGACTTCCAGCATTATGCACCTGCAGCCTCAAAAAGAACTTGTTGCTAGCAAGGCAGAATTATCCTTCTGCCATGACAAAGCAGTGTGTAGCAGCTTTTCCTGAACACTTTACATCTCACCAGACCTACATGACACCAAGCAAGAACAGGTCTGAAAGAAAATGTTTTCACAGAAGTCAGAGCACCATGGTTCCAGCTGGAGAACAATGCCTACCCCTCTTCATGGATAGGAAATTCAGCTCTGATCTCCTCTACACTTGTATTTTTTCCAGGGCGGATAGGGGAGGCAGGGCCTCAACTTAAGGTATTCTTTCCCTGCTTAACAAGTGAAAATTCGAACATGTATCATGATATAGCCCTGCAAAGGTTCAAGGCTCTACAGACTAATTTCTTCTTGTCCACACTAAAGGATGAAACCATGTTTACAAATCCAGAGAACCTACACTATCCCCTAACTGGGAACAGTTATAGTACAGCTGGGAAACTTAATTTGCAGTCTAGCCACTAAGTCTGATGGTTATACATATAATACTCATTCTGAGAACAGATTCCCAAGTTGCTGCTCACAGGTAAGTGCAATTTGAGGGGACTATGCTTTCATTCCCTCAAATTTTAAAAGCAAGTTGTCAATCACTGTCATTCTAACAACCATTCTTTTCCACATCTCTTTCAAAAACTGAAAATGGTATTGTATAAAGACACACACACCTCTATCATGTTAAAATCCCTAGTCAATTTGAAGAGACAGCATGGCCTATGAAATCAATGCCCATTGTCTTTTTCAAACACACTCTAATCCCAGAAAGCCTCCTGTCAAATTGCACTCTGTTTCCAAACTGTGTTTATCTCATTCTCTTCTAAGGAAGTATTTGAGTCTCAGTTATCCCTGTTTGTAACAGCCCAGTTGTCCCTCTCACATGCAAACTCCTTCAGTAATCACCACAAACTGGAAGCAAACTCAACTCCTAAAGCAGCAGGAGGCAGGCAGTGTTGCAATTATCCCTGGGAACTGCTGTTACTGCCTTTCATACATCACCGAGGGTGCCATGAACGAAATATCCCATTATTTTTACCAGACAAGCTGAAGTTGGCAACTGCAGAGTGAACACACAAAGCACAGCTGCCTTCCTTGGGGTGCCCATCACTGCATGAAGTACAACTACAAAATGCAGTGGCCTGGTGTTCCATGGAAGCACTCCCTGCATCCCAGGAATATCCAGTCAACAAGCAATGTATCACAAAAGGGTGTTACAAAGGATTTAAATTGTGAAAGGACATGAAACCACCATGTTTATCAGTGCAGTTTTGCTCTATGAACACCCAGCTCTGAACTCCTTTATGTTCAAGAACTTGGACATAATCTATTTGCTTGGTAACTCCTGTCATTTTGTTAGCTCTCCATTTCAGTTCTTTCTGCAAGGTACCAGGTTCTCAGCACATTGCTGTGGTTATTTTAGATGCTGTCCTTCACCTTACTCATTCCTAATTTCAGTCTCACTCAGATTCAGAAGAAATAGTATCCTTTAAAAATGATGTTTGTCTGCTTTCTCAAAATTGCCACCCAGGACTTTAATGTAACTACTTTTAAGCAAAAAAAGACAACAAGATGGCATGAAGTGCTTTTTTCAAACTTCTCCAATGGCCAAAAGAGATACTCCAGGCAAACTGTACATTTTGTGAACTGTAAAATCCATGACCAGTGGATTTCATATTGGTTTTAATGTTTCCAACTAAAACATTTAACACATGCTTATTGTATAAACTCTTCACAGCAACACACTAATGCATTAAAACCTGAGACAAATCCGATTAAGCAAATGAAAGATGATCAAGTTATATCTGTTGTTATGAGCAAAAGGAAATAAATAGTTCATGAAAAGTAAATCGAGCTCTTCCAAGTGAATGCCATTTCAGCAGTGTGACAACAATGCCAGACCCATAATAAACGCATAAGCACCGCACAGACAATGCCCATTCTCCCAGCCCTGCAGACCGAGGCCGATCCACTCCACATTCCAAGCTGGGACTGGCGATTGGTCCGAGAGGACATTGCCGTGCCTTAGGAACAGGGCCCTTGCCCAGCACTGACCTCGCAGACCGACCCCCGGCTGCCCTGCGAGGGCCTCCCGCAGGCACGACCCCGAGCAGTGTCCCCTCACCGCCTGTGCCCTCACGGCGCTGGCCCGGGGCGGGGAGCGGGAGCCCATCCCAAGCCCCGTCCGCAAACCCCGCAGCACTCCGACGGCTCGGGCTCCTCGTGGGCACCCCCTTCCTCACCCACTCCCTCCCTCCCTCACCCACTCACCCTCCGCGCGTGGCCCTCGGGCCCGGCCGTGCCGCTCCGTGTCCGCACCGCCTTCGCCGGGACATCCCGCCCCGTCCCCTCAGCGCCCGCCCCACCTGCGGCTCCGTAAGAAGCTTATTTTATCCCGGCGAGTAACAACGCAGCAGATGGCCGCGGGAAAGCCGCTCAGTTAGCCCACAGCTAATTAAAGCCAGGAACCTGCCCCGGCCGGGCTGAGGCCATCCCTGTGCCGGCCATCCCCTCAGGAGCGGCGCCATCTCATCCTCCTCCTCCCTGAGGGGAACCTGTCCCTGTGCCGCCCATCCCCTCAGGAGCGCCGCCATGTCCTCCTCCTCCTCCCTGAGGGGAACCTGTCCCTGTGCCGCCCATCCCCTCAGGAGCGGCGCCATGTCCTCCTCCTCCTCCCCGCGGGGAGGCACCTGTCCCTGTGCCGCCCATCCCCTCAGGAGCGGCGCCATGTCCTCCTCCTCCTCCCTGAGGGGAACCTGTCCGTGTGCCGCCCATCCCCTCAGGAGCGGCGCCATGTCGTGTCCATCTCTTCCTCGCTGAGGGACTCACCACCGATAACCCCGCACACAGCAGGATTTTTAAGAAACCAAAGCCAACCCCACCCGAATGGAGCATTGCACCTCTCCGGGTGAGGAGGCCCAAGAGCCCGGCGATCAGTGAGGCCACGGACCAACACGGCAGCTCCGCCAACACCAGGTACAAACTCTCTCCTCCTCCACAGCCAGGAGAATGGCCTGCTTTTGTCACCACCTCTCCGTTTTACTGCACAAAATAGTTATCCTTGAGGCACTGTGAGCCTTGTGTAACTCCTGCCTTGCTCTGTTCCCCTGAGCTCCCAGATGTGCTGAATTCTCCACACAAAAGGTCAGCCAGATGGGTATTTCCAGTGGAGAATGGCTGGGAAGGCCTCACTAGACACAACTGATTGTGCAAATACCCAAAAAACACTGCATTTAAAGCAGTGATTTTCAGTCTGTGGTTCATTGGTCTAGGGAAGAAAAAACCTGAGCGTTTAAATGCATTATTCAGGGATCTGTACTGTCACTATGCAGTTCTAAAGAGCCGGGGAAAAAATTAACATAAAGGCTGTGCAACTCCACAAGCTCCAGAAATTTCTGCCTACCTATTCTTCTTCCCCATCTGATTACAAGAACAGACCAATACCTATTCCTGTGCTCTGCTGCACGGCAACCTAAAAAATGAATGTACAACACTCATCCTGGGAGAGTAAACCCAAATATCCCACTTTTATGGCAATTTACCATGTGCTCGGTCCAGGTATCAATGATGAAGGCACAGGTACACCAGCAGTCACTGGTGTACACCAGCCCAGGTCACTGCAGTGCTTGTGCAGCAGAGTAGAGGAAGCACCTCTTATGTTTAATGTGATCAAAGTTGGGAGAGAACTGCTTGGTTTTAAGAATACAAATGGCATGGTTCTGCAGGTTAGAACAAAGTTAACGGGGCTCTGGTCACTGAAGAATCAACACAGCAGCAGGTCTTGTCAAGAGAAATGCAACTGCAGAACAATAGATGTAAACTCTGAAAATGAACCTGCTTCAGAAAAACACAGATCTTCCTAGCACTAGAATTCTGCCAAAGATGACATTCTTCTTCTTCTGTAAAAGAATCCTGTTGAAATTAGTTTATTTGTTTCTGGGGTTTTGTTTGATTTAGAATTTTACCTGAAAGCTACAGCAAGGCAAATTTATTGTGCATAACATTAAAATTTATGGTTTCTCACACTCCACAGAGACCACCTCTGCAGCATAGATAAATCCATAATTTCCTTTCCCCACTACTCATTTACTAGCCCATCTTCCCACCAACATATTTACAAGCAGCACCCCCTACATGTCAGAGTAAAGCTTAGACTAAAAGCCATTGGAGCCCTGTAGACCTTTTCCCCATAATGACCTTCCCAGACTGCCTGGCTGCAGTCCGAAACCCTCAAGAACAGCTACATTTTCAAAGAAGACATAAGTGACCAGTTTAACTTTTTCTAACACAGAAAAACTGTGTTCATTTTATAGTTTTCTTAGAAAAATGTAACATTTCAAGTTCTGCTATGACAGGCAGCTGAAGGCAAAAGGACATTTCAAGGCACAAAGTATCTATAACCTACATTCAACAGTCATTTTAAGTATCCTGAAGGACATTCAACTTGCATAAAAGCATCAGTCAATAAAACCCAAGACCAGATGCTGGGAGCACAAGCACTGGCCCAGTAAAAGCATTTTATACCAAGCCCAGCTTTGTGCAAACCACCACAGCTAACACAGGGAATTATAAATCTTAGGAGGTCATAAATCTTAGTTAAATAACACCATCAAAAACAGCTCCTGAGAACTCCCAGATGTTTCCTGGAAATGTATCTGCATAAAAGCGGGCTACACTGTATTGTTTAAGGACAGTCCATAAGGCTTTTAAAGATAGTTTGTCCAGGGGTACTTTAGTGGTTCCCTTATTCATAACAAAGAGGACGCACAATGCAAGACTTGGAAGACTGAAGAAGGTGCATCCAGTGACACATACTGAGGAGGATTTAGGAGGAAAGGACAGTATTGGGATTACAATGAGTCACAGTGCTTCACATAACACCTCAGAGATCTTCTGGACTTACTGCGGGAGCCCATCTGCCCAACCTTCAGGGAGGCAAAAGACATATCGGATCCTGTCCTGTTTGTTCAGCAGCAGGTGTTGCTCCATGAGAACAGGCAGAGGAAGAGCAGAAGCCTTGGCTGGGTGAGGGCAGTGTCCATTCTGTGTGCCAGGTGCCTCAGTAGGGTGGCTGGGCTGCCTTGCCTGGGGGAGGCCACTGTGGAGGGGCTTCCGGCTGATCAATGGGCTCATAGGTGCTGCGGTCCTGGCCTGCATTGGTGACACCTGGATGGAGATGGAAGAGAACAAACTTGGGAACAACACAAAAGCATAAGAACTGAACCCTCGAGACGAAACCAACAGCTCAGGAGCACACCACATTAGCTGCTCTACCAGCTCCCCAGCACCTACCCTCTGTGATCCTCACTGCACAGGCAGCAGGTAATAAACTCATCCAGCAAAGGGAAACTAACGCATTTGAACGTGCCTCTTCATTCCTTGCCAACTGCTCTCTTAGCAGCCACAAGGCCGTGTGCAAAGCAAGACCCACAACACCCCATTGCAGCATGACAGGTGCCCTAACAGTGTATTTCAGCCAGACCAGTGTATGAGGGCTCATGGAAAAATGAGCAAAGCCAGAAGCAGCAGGAACCATGGCCAGCTGACAGGACAGATTTAAAGGCATGATTCATCCCTGAACCACTCTTCCCAACAATGCAGTGTGCACACCATGGCACTACATTTGAATCTAGCAGTGCTCCCAATTGCACTATGAACAATTTGTCTGTACAAAATCATGTTACTGGCCTGGGGATGAGCAGGGAAAGAGAGAGAGAGAATGTGCATGGACAGATCTTTATTGATCAGCCAGGCATCTGCCATGGCTAGAAATCAACCTGAATCATAGGTAGGCACCAAACCATATGAGGAGTTTATTCTAAGCAGCAGGAATGCTGCCAAGCAACAGACAGGGATTTTGTGTGGAAAGAAAACGAGACACAGAAGACTAGATAAAATGCAACACTGCTAGATTCAGAAGGGAAATGGCTGATAGTAGGGAAATGAAAAGAAAGCAAATTCAACACAAAACAACAGAACACTGTACCGAAAATCTTGTGAGAAAGTTCAGGAGAGGATATGAAATTACAACGTGTCTGAATTCCCACCTGAGCCTGAGAGGAGACCCTCAGGCAGTACCATGCCTGGTTTGGGATAGTGTGGTTGAAAAGGAATGCTCCCATACTCCAAGCAAAAGAACAAACTCCTCAATGATACCTACACTTTCCATGGAATACACATGTCAAATCCCAATGACGAGCACAGTGAGCAGCTAATAAAAACTGGCACAAACATGGCCCATAACGAGATACTTCAGGTGTCTCACCAGCCTCCTGACCCAGGTAAGACACACCTGTCTGGATCTTCACAAGCAGCTGACAGAGAAGACATCCATGGTGCACTAGCAAATGGCACACAGTGCCCCAAGCCATAGTTTGATTCCTTCCATGGCTTCTCCTCCTGTGCAGGTACCTACCTCTTTTCACAGAAGTGTGATCTTTGCTAACACCAAAGCAGCACAAGTGACAGCTTCCAAACACTGTAATGCAGTTACACCACCCTTTGTCATGCACAGACTTCTTATGATGCCAAACAGAGCCATGCCAGGCTGCTGGTTTTGCCAGCATGAACTCCTACACAACAAACAATCCCTGGCAGCTGCCCAGGCATGAACTAACACCAGGCACGCTTGGCAAAGCTAAGACCCAGAACGTCCAGCCACAGCCCATTCTCTCTGGCAAGGCTGCCACATCATCACTAACAAGTACAACCAGGAGAAAAATGAGTGTCTCCAGGCAAAGGCCCATGAGGTAAATACCAGTCCCATTTTCCAGGTGAGGAGATGAAGATCCAAACCAAATCAATGTGAGGTACACAGAAAGCTTGGAGTTAGAAATCCAGCTTATTTTTCTCTCATGCATAATCCAGCTAGAGGAGATACTGCCTCTACTTTTCCCTAGAAGGAAAAGAAAGGATTGGCAGAGAAAGGACACCCAAAGGCTTGCAACATGCACACACGCAAATGCAAGAGGAGGGAGAGAGGAAAGACCTCTCACAGTACCATTGTGGACAAAGTGGCTGTCAGACAAGGACTCCAGGTCTGCATGGGAAGAGAGAAACAATAAAAATTTAAGGCCAAAGACACAGCAGAACCACAGAATGGGAGAACAGACATGAGCAAGAGAGAGCAAGCACCCCACTGGAAATGGAGACAGAATCCTGCTGCACAGGGCTCAGGTCCAAAGTGCAGGGCAGACTCCTTGGCACCCGAAGAGAAGGCCCACACTGGCATGGAAGCAGAGGAAACATCCTACCTATGTTAAAGGTGTACTCTCCTCCACGCTCCAGATACATTCGATACACCAAATAGCAGGACAGGGGTTTGAGGAGCAGGCTGAAGATGGCCATGCCTACACTGAAACGGGTCGTGTCACTGAGGTGGTCATGCGTAGGGTAGAAGACAGAGACGTGAATGATGTCTGTGAGGACTGTGAGCAGCAGGCCAGTCAGGAACTGGAAACAAGGAGAGAGAATGGGACAGGAACTGAAGAGGAGTTTAACCACCAGAAGTAACAGTCAGTGCCAGAATCTGTCTCCTGAGAGATCTGTGTTCACACAATCATCCCCAGTATCACACATGGCTAGCTCCTGACACTGCCCCAGGTAGACAGATACTACTAGATGAATGATCTTGTATTTTGTGCATTTTCTTCACATCTGTCAGATACTTTCTCATAATATATTCCAGAAATTTAACATTTTAAAAATTATGTAATTAGTTGTTTAATATTGTTTGCCAATCTCTTTTACGTTCAGAAAAGGGTTTTATAAAGCCCCTCTACTCAAGCATATTAAACACTTTCAATCCTCCTCTGGCATTACAAGTCACAACAGCAGGTAAAAAAAGTAAAAATACATATGTTCTCTGAGAAGAAAAATAATTGATAGTGAATGCATCTCACCGTGGTTTACAGAGCTTATAGATTTATACACTCTTAAAAAAACCAAACCCACCCAAACAGGGAATTGACTTGTTCACTGCTGTACTGGGAACAGCTGAAAATCATCACTGGCTCAAAGGCTCTGCCCTCTACCCTCTCCCTGAACAGCCTGGGAGAGGCTGATACCCCCCCACTCACCAGCACGATGGCATCGAGGGAATCTCGCTGCACTATGGCCCAGATCCCCATGGCAAGGACACTGAAATTTCCCCAGGCATAGGAGGCTGGCAACATGTAGTTCATGCATCCCCTGCCAAGACAAAAAAAACCAGACCAAATTCACAATTAGCCTGCAACAGTCTGTGTTCATCCCTGTTCCCATACAAACACAAGATCTAGGATCTTCTTGCACAAAGGCAGGCACAGAGTGCTGATTCCCCAGGAATGTCCCATTCCTAGTTTGAAGGAATACCCTTTCTCACCCAGGCCAGGCACCAATCACTCACCACACTGTGAGCAGCCAGTGCACCAGAATGATGGCCTGTGAAAAAAAAAACAGAGAGGAAGACAGGTCAGCAAGTTGGGAGAACCCTGGGAGGATCAACATGAAATGACACAACCTTGTCTGGAAAAGAGCCCTGGAGCCATGAACCAGTGCAGAAAGCTGGTGAGGCAACTGGGAAAGTGAAGACAAACCCATTTTTCTCTGTTTCTGTTGCTGAGTATTTCCCGTGGTGCTGCACTGCAGTCATTCATTCTTCTTGTCATCTCTGTTGACAGCTGATTCAGGGTCCACTTAGTCTTTTCTAAATGGGTTATTGATTTTGGAACTCCAGAAGAGTTTGCACAGAAAGCCAGGCAATCTGATTCACACTATACTAGCACAGTTTATACATGACCAATCTGGCATCCCATCACCAAGAGGTCCATGGATAGTCATGCCTGCAGCTCCCATCCTCCTTTTAGCTCCTTCCAGTCAGTTCAGAAAAGTTGTCCAACCTTACTGCAGTATTAACAGAGTCAAAAGCATCTTCCAGGACTCTGAGAACCTGATCCTGCCACAGCACACAGCTCTTCTCACTCCTGGTGAAGCCACCAAGCCCAAATGCAGCAATATGATAATGCAGTCACAAATTGTGTACTTTGCACATGTCCTTAATTATCCTGATCCTTGTGCTCAAGAGGACAAATCCAAGAAGAAAGGATTGTACTGTGACAATCGACACAAGAATTCTCTTCACCAGCACTTTCCATTTCTGTAACCAAGGAGGCATATTCTACATGCTAATTCAGACAGCAAATGGGAACAACAATATATCACTTCATGCTTTTTCTATATCTCTGTCACTGTGCTCACTCACTTCAGGGCCAGTCCAACAAAGGGAGGTCTCTCATATTTACTCTCCAAACATTTGTGAAAACAAGAATATTGAAGATGGGTTCTATCAGTAGCCTTGCCAAAGAAAGGCTGAAGCCTGGACATATCAGAGGATCCGTGGGATACAGGCATTGTTTAACTTTTTTCCTAGCTGTGAGAAAAGCTCCAATTGGCATTTATGCTGACCTTAGCATAAAAAGAACACCCACACTACCAAAACCCCTCTGAAGCACACTCCTGCCAAAAAAACTCAAAAAGAAAGCAGTGAAATGAGGAAGTGGGAAAAGCCTAAGTTACTCAGTGGACACAGGAAAGCTGTATGCAGATAGGAGCATTGAGACACTAAAAAAAAAATAATTAAAATCTAGTGACATCCTGCTTAAACATATATCTGTGCTCTAACTTAAAACTACTTGCTCAAGGAGAGACTGACCTGTGAAGCTGTGACATGAGCAAAGCCCAGCCAGGGAACCCACAGGGGTGACCCAGTTGCTGTAGCTCACAATGCTCTGCCACAACACCAATGCAAATGTTTTACTGTCTTCTGCTCCTCCTTCACTGCAGTGCCCCAGCGCAGCTGCTGAGCACTCACCAGACTTCGCTGTAACTTCAAACGCTGCTTGGAGAGATTTTTATTAATTAATTTTTTTGATTGTTCATGAAAGCTTACAAAATGCTTCACCACGAGCCCTGACTTTCCCTTCTCCCAAATTGCACCATGGAGACCAGGGAGAAACTGCTAATCAGTAAAATACAAGGTGTTCTTGGATAAGAATGGAGACATGCAAATAGCATTTACTCAAGAGACTATCACAGTATCAGGGAAATTCTTAATTAGGTGGTATTTAATTGTATGTCACATACCCACAAGACCCCTCAAGGCTCACCAGTTAACATAATTAGGCAGGGTGGCTTTTTTTTAAAGCTGTCTAGATCAATATTGCAATTATTAAATTATGAAATGTGTTTAGTCATCAGCATAAAGTCAGGTAATATAGGGCTGATAGTATGAGGGACTCTTGAAATAAAAACAAGATATTCTGTTTCTGGTTATTAGTCCAATTTGGAATTAGCTGGTGGTCTTGGTATGCTTTAACATAGAAAATACAGTGTTAACAAAGGGATACAGTCATTATGTGAGATTAGATAATTTGTAGGCAGTTTCCTGATAAGACAGCAAGAGTATTTAATTATTTTCTATCTGTTCAAGGACTTAAGTCTGTACCTAAGACAGACATATATACATTTCTTCTTTTGAGAAAATAACTCCTAAGACTTGAACTAGATCAGAAAACAAGAAAAGTGGGTCCTTTGTCCCCATCCCTTCCATGCATAAGGATGACAATGTGATTAAAAGCATCCCATTGGAAACTGGGGAGAGCTATGGGGAATTCCTAGCTCCTCTGCAAATCCCAGCATGTGATGGAACTAATTGCCAAGCATAAAAAGAGACTGGGTCTGCCTGGGTCTCATTATGTGGAAAATTCTTTGAAACAGGAATTTTTTTAAACATGCTTCAGCACAGAACCTAGCACCAGGTTGAATTTTGACTAAGTTGAAAACTACATGGCTCCAAATTACAATTATTTTCTTGTATCTAAATTTTTATTTTACCTTTTTTTTTTTTTAATTTATTTTAGTGAGCTCATCTACTCTGAGTGACATATTCACCTGAGAACATACTACCCAAAATACAGATCCAAGCGGCCACCTGTGAGGATGCTGCTCGTTATTGTAACAGAGCCTTAATGAGAGTGGTTAGGCAGTGGGACAGGTCATCCAACAGGGTTGTTGTTGCTCTGTTCTTGGAGAGTTTTAGAACTCCACTGAATTTTGAGTTGAGCTATTTGATCTAACTGCAGTTTGCTCTGCTTTGAGCAGGAGGTGAAACAGATGACATACAGAGGTCTCTTATTATTCTGTGACCTGACATTTAAAAATGCCTAAGCACAAAATGTGTGTTTCCAGGCACACAGATTGTAGGGCATTGTCCAGGCCTGATCAAAGTCAAACTTTGTATTTTGAGGCTCTCCATAATTACTGCAATGATCCCTGGTGTCAAGTTTTCGTGGCAAAAGTAGGGCTGTGCTGCTTCCCATATGTTTTGCTGGGTGTTAGTTAGAATCCGGCCAGCAGATTCTGTTTCATGAGCGTGTTCCTCATCCACTCTCAGGCAAAGCCTGCTACATTAATTTTATAGCTCTGCAAGTAGCTTAGAGAGGCCTCAGGGCTAAGATATTGCTACATTCTGGCACAAACACAGCCCAGTCATGCAGTGTTCTTGGAGCTACTTCTATCACGAGGCTCATCTTTCTAATCTCACAGAACCTGTAAGCAGATCATGCCAATGAATAGTAGCAGTATGTGTTATTTCCAGGCCCCTTCTGAGTAAGAAACTTTCCCACCTTCATTGTATTTTTCAAGGAATCAGGCCCTAACTGGGGAACAGTACAAAGATACAGGTACAACTATTAACTCCCTATTGTCCAGCTCTTCAGTTCCAGAGCAGTACTGCCAGACTCAACAACAAGGAATTTCTTAATGCTGAAAACAGTTTGCCCAGGACAAGCTCACTCTTACCTAGTGAGAAGAGATTGAGGAACGCTTGTCTGAAACCAGAGAAGAAATGCAACATTTTAATTGTCTTGGTGACTCACTCATTGAAAAGTCTGTGTTTTTCAGCTCCCCTATCTCCATCTTCCAGGGCAGAATATGTATTTTATGTTGGCAAACTTTTTATTTCAATGTCCTTAGTTTTCACTGTTGTTTTACCATGGGAAAAAAAATTAATCAAACCAAGTTAAAAGACAAAGCAGAAAGCAAGCTCATTTCATCTTCCTGGTACCCTGGGAATCACAATAGTCCAAACTTGTCAGAGCAAAGTATCAGCAAGTCTCCAGAACGTAACATAATCCACATGCCAGGCCTTGAAAAATCCATTTGCTTACTTGTCTCTAACAAGGGAAGTTGCTTTTCCTGGTGAACTAGTAAGAGGGAGGAAACATCATTATATGAACACCAAGCGTTTATTTAGCACAGCCACATGAAAGCCCTCCTGTCCAAAGCTGAATTCCTAATGGTAGCTGAGATAATACTCTCCTCCCACCCAGGCCCCAGGCAGCCTGCTCCAAGGCCACTGCTCACAGCGTAAATGAAACTGATGTGATCAGTGATGCTTTCAGTCTCTGGGAAAAGCTTTAACCACAGAAAGCACCTCGAACTTGCTGTGTTAAACAAGTTACACCAGGTAGTGAAGCTGGAAAAGGGCACACACACCTAGAAATCTCAGAGCTCTGAAAATGTGAAAAACAAACAAACAAACAAACAAA
>VWZG01006758.1:646827-665856 GCA_013396735.1 Grallaria varia | reverse complement strand
AAAAAAAAAAAAAAAAAAAGAGGAAAATGTCTCCTGTCTGGCAGCATGCATCAAACATCCACATCAAAACAAAAAAAAGTGTGATTTTAGCATCCTCCAGCTTGTCCACAAGGATGTGCTTCTCCCAGCTGGGAAAAATGCAATGTAACCTCTCTTATTTCTCCTTTCTCTGGTTATCAAATATGCACTGAAAACTCCAGCTTGCCCTAGACTGGAGCCTCCCCTCCCCAACAGAGAGGCAATTTCAGTTATCTCCTTGATGATAACCCCAAAGCAAGCAGGCTCATCTTTCGAAGATACTTTGCCTGACAAGCAAAAACTTTGCCTGCTCAGGACCTCGTGCAGTGTTTTATCTCGGGCTTAACTGCGGTCAGCTGAGCTGGAAACTTTCGTGGACACCAGTTAATAACCAGCTCTTGTCTCTGCCCAGTCCTTGGCTACTCAGGCAATGTCCCTGAAGTTCGAGTGAACCTTGGAGTCATTGCTTGACGGGTTTAAGGCCCAAGAACGACAGAACGTGCTGAGTTGGAAGGGAGCCATCAGGATCATCCAGTCCAACCCCTGGCCCTGCACAGACACCCTAACACTCCCCTCCTGTCGCTGAGAGTGTTGTGCAAACAGCTGTCGCTGGAGCTCTGGCAGCCTCGGGGCTGTGCCCACTGCCCTGGGCAGCCTGGTCAGTGCCCACCACCCTCTGGGGGAAGAGCCTTGTCCTGACATCCCACCTGTCCCTGCCCTGGCACAACTTCGTGTCGTTCGGAACTTCTGCAGCCTTTGCCCACGTGACAAAAAACTTCCAAACGCCACTTCTGCCTCCTCCGAGGCCTCCAAAGCCCCGAGCGGGGCCTCGGGCAGGCTGTGGATCGGCACAAGGCTAGAGAACATGGCAGAGTTGGGCAGGGGAGGGGGCGATGGGAGCCCAGCGCTGCTGCCCGGGTTGTCGCCCGCGCCCCCCGCCCCGGCACGCTCAGCCCCCCGGCACCCTGAGCCCCCCGGCACCCCTACCTTGAGGCTGACGGCCGGCAGCTCCATGGCAGCGGCCCCGGCACTGCTGCTGGGGCGCTCCGAAGGGCCGGGCTGGGGCGGGCGAGGGGCGGGGGCAGCGGGGACACCGCCCCGGCCGCGCCGTGCTGCGGGACACGAGGAAGAGCTTCTGTACGTTGAGAGTAGCAGAGCGCCGGAACAGCTGCCCGGGAAGGGTGTGGAGTCTCCCACTCTGGAGACACTCCCAACCCACCTGGATGTGCTCCTGTGTCACCTGCTCCAGGTGACCCTGCCTTGGCAGGGGGGTTGGACTGGATGATCTCCAGAGGGCCCTTCCAACTCCAACCATTCTGTGATTCTGTTTCCAAAACCACCACTGAGTTACAATTCTAGCTGGATTAGTTTGTTGACTCCAAACACTCATTCAAACTCTTCCTGCTGCTCACACATGCAATGCAGTGAGGGAAGGTTTGGCATCACACCTGGGCTGTAGTTACTGTCCAGGAAGGCTCATGTGTGCATAGGACTTGGCAGCTTTCTGCAGGAAGAGAAAACTGTGTACACATCAGTGCTGTGACCTAAAGTTGAGGAGTGACAAAACACCTGTTGCTAGACACCAATAAAAAGGCGATTTCAAGGTGCTGACTGTGCCCAGCTGTGTCACCCAATAGCCAAGCCAGGTTAAGATCAGTCTTTGGGGTTGAGCCAGGTACCTGGAGTGGCTGACAGATACTTAGGGGCTTCCTTTGGCCATAGATTTTTCTCTAGAACTGGATGACTGAATTATTTGTATAAAAGTCTAGTACAAATAACAAGTTCTTATTTTCTCATTCTGAAAGAAAGCTTGCTCCATTTTAGAGCTAAGGGAGTTGGGAAGTGACCAACCCAACCCCACACTCTTCAGCTGTAACTTACCATTTCCTGTCCAGTTCATACCAGCAGTCTTCTCCCCAAGTATGACAAATGAACTAACAGATTCCAGGAGGCAGGAGGACACCTTCCAAACCCTCCCTTCCTTGCCCAACGTGTGCTTTACTTGTCTGCAGTATAAGACTGCAATGTCTGACTAGGTCAGTTCCTTTCTTCCCCTTCTTTATTCTTAAGGAAAAGACAGGGCCTCTAAGGGATGAGCAGGGCCAGAGGTTCATTGCAGGGCTGAATGTGGAAATTCATGAGTCACCCTTCAGTCTCATTTCCAGTTCAAGCAGGAGTACGTGTGAGAATCATGCAGTGCCGAACTTAACCCTCAGACATTCTGAAAGAAGCCACAAATGTAGCTCTATCCAGCTTGTCCTTCACCGTGCCCTGAGTGCTGCTGACTGCTTGTGTGTAGCATGCTTCCAGATCTCCCAAGGCAAAGCATTAAATGCCAAAATGAAACAACCTAGAAAATGCTAACCAGAGGAAGCACCAGAACAAAACTGACTGGCTGCATAGCTCAGAACAGCAGTAAAAAACCAAAAGGGCTGTGAAAGTTCCCTCAGGAATTTCTGAATGTGTCACTTTCAAATGAAAGATTGACATATAATTCATCTATTGCCACATGACACATCAGCTGTGACTTCATTTCCATTACTGTGTCTTGCAGGGACACGTTACTGTGTCTTGCAGGGAAGTCCTGCCTCTGTTCACAAAAGCAGTGGCATCAAATGGGATCAATGCTAATGGTTCCAATAATGTCAAGGGCGGGGTTTTAGCCTAAAAAAAAGATGGGTTTTACCCTAAAAAAAATGGGACACCTGGGGTGGGGGGGAAGATAAAGAGAGACTGGATAGCCATTTTGCACGCTCAGTGCAGGGTGTGAAGTGCATGAGGGTGCCCTTCTGCCAGGACAGGTATCTGCTTGCTATAAAGACAAATCCCACTGTCTCAGTAGAACGATAAGCAGTTTGGATGCAGCAGTGTGTGGGTGTCTTTGCTCCTTTCAGCATTCTCACTCAGTCTGAGTGAGACAGAGTCTCATTATCATTTGTGCAGCACAAGCCATAATTGGGATTGATGTGACCGCTGTTTAACGCAAAGCATTCCTTTCCCCTTGTACAATAAAAGCACTTCATTTTATTCATCAATGTATTGTGCAATTAATTCAACTCTGCTTATTATATCTTGGGCTTGCATGTCATGCACTCAAGGGACTTAGAAATGTCTTAATGATCTTGTGGATATGAAAACAGTGACAGACATTATGCATTTGCACATCTCTCACACCTATGCGATGTAGGGGTTGGCTGGTTTTTATCTCTGTCTTGTGCTGCTTGTACCTTGTAAATTGTCTCTGTTCCCTTCTCCAGGCTTGATAAAGTAACACAGAGAGGAAGATAAGCAGCAAGTTAAAGAAGACCTGCAGGGAGAAGCAGGCAACCCAGGAGACTGGAAACAGGATATGGAGTTTTTTGTGACTAGAAGACTAGTCCAGGTAAGTTCAGCTCACTGCAACTAATGTCCAGCAATTAGCTGCTTTACACCAAATATGTTGGTGATATGCCTTGTGCAGACTGAGTGAAAGCCTAATATACAGCTGGCTCCCTTCCTGACAGCATAAAAGTGAGGCTAATAAGGCAGAAATGCTTTCCTTTGCATTTTCAGGACACTGTACCCTTGGTGGATAAGGTGAAGCAATTCCATGGGGAAGTAAAGGAGTTGATACAATTGCTCCTCCTGCTGTCCTTACCTGGCCCATGGGAATGGAGACAAGCTCACCCCTCTAGTTCTGCCCTTCTTGGCCCTCTCTTGGGGTCTGATCTGGAGGTAACTAAAGGCTGCAGCTGACACCAGTGTCTCTGAGTTGTGCCCCTGGCTGTGCAGCTGAGAGCAATGCAGGCACCGGCTCAGCACAAATACGTATATTAGCCATGGAGCCTTTCTGAATAAGCAGTCAGGAAGGGCATGTAGAAGTTGCCTGGCTCTAGAAACTCCCTTTTAAATCCCAGTGGGAAATGGGCAAGCGGAAACATTATCTGAATTGGAGGGGAGACTGAAGGCATTTTTAATGCTGGTGGGGAGCTTCCTCCTGCAACTTCACTGCAAATGAGCCCATGGCAAGGTGATCTGGGGAGTGGAGAGGGTCACAGCGATGTGGTATCTTGACAAGTGCACTTGTAAGTCCTTTCCAATCTCAGCAGCGACAAGCAGCTCCTCTGATTTTCTGAAATCTAACTAGAGCTTTGAGGTATCACTGAGGGCCCACACTGCAAGATTCACTGACACTCTAGAAAATGAACTGACACACCAGAAATGGGTTTATGGAGTACGTAGGCTCACTCGGTACATTCCAAGAAAACAACAGCCCTCGTTTTTTTCTGATAAAAAATATGAAACCAGTGTTTTTTTCCAGGCTTTATGCAGCACAGAGTGACTGTCACAGACGTGAACAGTTTGGTGTAGCATGGTTTGAAATTGAAGCACTTTCACACACTGTGGATTGACAACAGGGTAATTACTGGGGGAGGAGAGGAGGAGAGAGGGTTTCAATAAAACACCCTCAAACTAAAATGAATGCAGACTATTACAGACCTGAGACAGAATGATTCCCAAGTGTTTTAATTTGTGCTTCCACTCCTTGTCTCTCTTGCAGTCATGGTTTTGGCAATTGCAAGCAACATCACCAAGATTCAACAGCGTTTGCAGAGCAGGCGGCTGCTGAGATGACTATGTCAAATCTGTACACTGTCCTCCTGTCCATGTCTAATGATTTTCACCCTTGTAGAAGTGGTTTAAAATGATGTGTAGCCCTTGGACTGGCTGTGAGACTGGTAACAGCAGTAGCTGTAGAGCAGGAGTTTGGGACTGTGGCTCGCCCCTTTCTTGCATGCATGCTCTGCAATTAACTTCAAAAATTATTGCACAGAGCCCTGCTATGGCTCGTTTGGGCTTGATCCAAAGTCCTTTCAGGACAATAGAAGATCTTGCAAGAGCTCTGACTTAAACCCTCTGGGGGCAGTGGAGAAGCTGAGCTTGTGTGAATTCTTAATTTGAGTGTCTCAAAAAATATCCGTTGAGAACATATAAATCAAGACTTGCTTGATATTTGTGTCCCTCTCTCGTTGAGACCTAATGCCCCCAAAAGCAGAACTGATCACTGACTGCACTGTGACTGGGAGATGCTGGGAAAGAAGGCGAAGGTTGCTAAGTGTAACCCAGTGGTAGTATCACTGCAGCTGCTGTGCTGCCCTTGAGGCAGCAGAGTGGCACTAAACAACCTTGCTATGCTCTCAAGTGGGTTGGACTTGTACAAATGTTGTCCTGGGGTTTTACATCACAGGCTGCTCTTGCATTCCACACCTTGGCATGTTATTTACTCAACAGCTTTCCTTGGCACTGCAATTGCGAAGTCAGTGGTTGATGTGGCTGGTACATAACTCGGGCTGATTCCTTCGGTGATGCTGTGGCCGTGCAGCACGTGCCTTTGACCATGCTCACCCTCCCTGCTTCACCCCTGCAGCACCACCACTCGGGTCAGAAGGAATGAGACTTGGTCTGGAACTCCAATGTGAGCAATCAAACCAGTAATCCCATGATTTGATGGACAATAATTAACTCAATTGTCACTGACCTTACACATTTAACTAATCCTACCAATTAAGAATGATCTGTTCTTTATATTTAGAGTTAATAGCAGACTGAGAGCTGAAAAAGCAAGAGCTGAAGGAGCAAGTCTCCTTTTGGCTTAAACAGACTTGCTGTTTAAGCCTCCGTGTATTGGGATTTGCACCAAAGTCTTGCTCAAAACACTGTCCATGATCCTACAAGGATTCAGTATGCAGTGTAAGGGGCAAGGAATACCTGAATCACAAGGATAAAGACCCTGCAAAATTTCCTGTTTTCTTTCAGTTCCACTGTTCCACCCAGACGTTGGCTCCTGCCCTGGAAAGCAGTGTGATATCAAACCTGGTTTTGACAATGGCTGTGCATATGGTTCTCCTCAGTGTCACAGAGACCAGAGGCTGCGAGCACTGCAATTGACTGTGATCAGTTAGGAGCCTTTTTCCCTTTATGCTTCCACTGACAATGGCACTGGCAGCACCACCCACTATTCTGCATCTGGGCTGAGGCAGGGGCTGCATTGGCTCCCTGGGTTAACAAATTGAATCCTTGCTGCCGTGCCGAGCTGGAGCCAAACCACCTTTCTCTCCTCCGGCCTTTTGGGCTGACTGTCATGCTGTAAGCAGAAATCTAAATAGCTGCAGGCAATCCCAAGGTAGATTTTGCCGAAATGCTGCTGTACAAATTCCTCCTGTAGCAGTGCAGGTCAGAACTGACTCTGTATTCACAGCATCTCTCTGTAGCCATGACTGGGCACTTGTTATATTAGAAATGTAAACTATTATGGTAGCAGCCCTTGAGTGAAAACCCAATGCAGAGTGACACTATATCAGAAGAGTTGCACAAAGGATATCTATAATATCTTTATTTACATATCATGGAAACACACATGCAACATGTCACAGATTTACTACAATGGAACAGCCTGTCCCTATCTCCTGTTACCAAAATTTTTATTTTTGGCTCGCTAGGAAAACTATCACTTCCCCAGAAAGCTCCTAAAAATAATCATTAAAAATAATAGACTTGGCAAGATAACTAAATGAGTGAGAGCTGCAGGCTAGGATGTCTTGCCACATCCTTGCAGAAACCAGGTGGTTCTCTGGAAGCGAGAAAGGAAGGAAGGATGGAGTGGGACTGGATGGTCCCAAACATGACAAGTAGGAAGTGGCAGTGTGTAACAGCTGGGGAATATGCCTGGCCAGGGAAAAAGGGAGGTCTGTCAGAGGGTCCTCTCTCAGCTAGACAGCCAGTTTCCTGCTCATCCATTTCCCATCTTTGATTCCATCTGGAGGCTACAAGTTCCCCTCTCTAGGAACCTCCAGTTCTTAAGGGAGATCTACCTCTAGTCTCAAGCAATAATTAAGGTGTAAAGTTTAAGCTCATACTCCCTCTGCCCTGAAGGATCTTCCACATCATGTCTCTGTTGAGAGGAGAAAATGAAACTGCAGAGCCTTTTCCTTCCAAGACTATCAGAACGGGAGTCATGATAGTTTCTTACTAACTGGGAGAGGAGACCCCAACTCAATGGCAGGAATGTGCTGAGGGAAGGCAGTGGGAATGCAGTCCTGCTATGGAAAATGCTGAGGCCACTCTGTTTATAAATAACATGAGTTTCGGCCCAGCTGGAACCTGGCATGTCCAGAGCCTGCAGCTCCAGTCATTTGATCAACTTTTTCCTCTAATTCCCATTGCTAGGTACAAACAGGTTGCCCCCAGCTCCTGACCATCTGGGCAGGAGTTCCACCCTCCTACACACTGATGAAAGATCCCTGCTCTCCATTGGCCGACTCGGGCTCCACACAGCGCCCTTTCCTCCGGGTCACTCTTCGGTTCCGGTGGAATTTGGCGTAACAGCGGAGCCCTACGGAAAAGACAGGCAGAAGTGAGGAGGGACCAGGGCTCATACGGCAGTAACACCACACAGCTGTCCCTCTGCCCAGGCCATGACAGTCCCTGCTGCAGTGGGGACAGTCCCAGGGCTGTGTCAGATGGGGTGGCACAGAAATGTCTCACAGGGCAGGGCATTGCTCTGAGCCCTGGCATTCTGCTTGGCTCCCTGTTCTGGTTTGGGATTCATTGGCTCAGGCAGGTTTCACTGGCTTCTTGAAATACCAATGAATTTTTCCAATTGTTTCCAGTGATTTTATGGAAGCCCTGCTTGGATTCCCTCTATTACTTCCCATTACTGTCTAAGTGATCTCTCCATTGGGAAATTACTATAGACATAATGTGCAGCAGCAATGGCTTGGGACCTCCTCTTGCTATTTATTTCCCTGAAGCTTCAAGAGAGGAGGGAAAAGACTTTGAAGTGTTATTACTGGGAGGTCTGATCCAAAGCTCACTGCTCATCTCCTTCAATTTGTCTGGTTTGGATGCTCAAATCGCAGGGTTTGAAGGATATAGCCTAGATGAATACTAAGGGGAAAAAAGGCATTTTATTTGTAAAAACCATGAGTACATGTTCTCCCATGGCAGTGGAAGGCAATGGGTGCCTCTGGTCAGGGTAACTTATTGGTTGCTGGTACCAACAGATTTATTTTTTGCTATCTACTGCCTAACTTTGTTACACCAGAAGGCATAGCTAGTGGGGCCAGACAGGGTACACCCTGTTGATTCTCACAAAAGCCCTGATTTTCAGTGGTCCAGGATCTGGTCATTGGAGTTGGCAGGAGCTGAAACTGCACCTCTTTTACCTTCCAGAGCAGGCAGCAGATAGCAACAGTGCCAGCACTCCCAGAGCAGGACAGGCTGAGGATTTACAGCTCTTATAATGAGACAGCCCCAAACTGTCCTCAGTTGCGCACCAGAGCCCCAGAGGATGTCACAGGTCACAGAGCAGCCTTTTGGAGTGCATGTCCCTGGGCTACACTGAGACCAGCTACCTTAAATTTAGGGTTGTGCCCCTCATTACCAATCCCCCAGGGCAATCTGGACTTCCAGAAGGAGAGCACACAAGACCAGAGCTCTGCTCATATCTAAGCCTCTTGTCTATTTTATCTGGATCTTCCATCTCGGGGGATCTTTTTAATGCTACAGAGCATGCACATTTGGCATCAACTTATAACTAGCTTAAGGATAAAGCAGGGCTTGGGGCAGCCCTCATTAGGCTTGCAGAAACGCTTTTCTAGGCTAATCTATTAGAAGGTCATCTCTGATGAGGACCTTCAGGAGTTACACAGCACACCCAAGGTGAAGACTCATTTAACATCGCAGGTCCAGGGCAGCTGCCTGTTTAACTGGGCAAAAAGTAAGTGAATGACCTGCTCAAATCACTAGGTACCAACACAGGTCACAAAACTTGGCAACCAGAGTTCTGTTCTGGCAGACAAGACCCAGTGCCTGGAGCTGCCCCTGAACATGTTCAATCCAGAAGAGTGCCTTTCAACATCTTTGTAATGCACCTGTCTAGCAAGGGCTGCTGTGGGTTCTTCAGAAAAAGCTTTAAGAAACAAAAGCCTGGGTCATTCCCACACCTACTAAATTGCTACAAGCTCAGTTGAAATTATCTCAGGAAAGACATGTTAGGCACAAGGTCATGCAAAACAGTCTGTTTTTATAGCCTGTGATACTTGAAAGCACCATTGAAGTGTTTATATATTGTGGCTTCTTCTGTTAGGTTTGTAGATAGGAGGCTTTTTGTTTTCAAGAAGGAAAACAAGATATCCTGGATGAATCAACAGTCACACTGTGAGTCAGTGGCAGGGAAAGGCTAAGAACAGCAGAGCTTGGCTCCTATTTTCACTTAAAAACCACTATTCCAAATCAATGCTGTCAACTACAAAGGGAGAGAGCAAAGAGCTGGACTCACCTTCAGTGCACATACAGTCATCATAACACTTGTTGTTAAGGCCTCGATTGTGAGGTTTGCAGAGGTGTTCACGCAGGTCACAGCAGGAGCCTGCAACACAGGGCAAGGGTCAGCACAACTCCTGTATCCCCTTCCCCTGTGGGAACACTACACCCATGCCAGCTCCATCATACAGACGTCATCTCTTCCCACAACAGACTAGAGAGCCTCTGCCCTTCCCCTGAATCCCACTTCCTATCAGTAGCAGAAATCAAGATACATGTATTAGAACCTGGGCTGGATTTCAAACAATCTCATGTTTGGAGAAATGCCTCTGCCAAGCTGATCCTGACCTGGGAGGCAGTCAAGGTGGTGATCACATGGCTCTCCTTCAGCTGTCACAGTTTCATTTCCACTGTTGAAGCTCTTACTGCGGCGTTTTTCTATCGAAAAAAACAGATGCCGATAGAAAATCTCATTCTAATGCTTTCATTTTGGAAAGTATATTGCTACAGGGTAAAAACAGCCTCAAACTTCTAGAGTTTGAACTCTAAACCTTCATAGTCTAATCTCCTCCATCCCTATTTCTCCAAACTCCCTCTATAATTTTTTTTCTGCCCTCAAACTATGCATCCAAAATGAGAAATATTCTGAAACTGAGCACAAAACACAATTAACATTATGCTGCTTCTCTCTTTCCCCACCACTATGATCTCATGTCCTTCAGCACATCTGGGAACACTAACCATGGGACAAGCCTTACAGGATGACTTCTGGGAAAGAGGACAGGGAGGTTTAGCACCTTTCTTTTTAGCAGATGGCCACATTTCTGGTTTGAGATCCTCATAATCTGTCCAGTCAAAAAGTGCCATATCTAGGGTGGGCATCACATCCCCATCTTGCCTGAGGCGGGCCTGCAAAACCACAAGAAACCAGACAGACAACGGGTTACATTTCTGCAGTGACACTGAAGTCTTTGCAGATTTTTATGGTGCTTTTAGACGTTAAAAAGGCCTTATGATTTCAATCCCCCCGCCCCCTGCCTCCAGCCCTGTCTTGTTTGACAGGGATTCTTGGCATCTCATTTTCAAAAGGGAAGAGCTTTCTCTTGCTGCAGCTGAGGCCAAGAGGGAAGTTTCCACTGCTTCTGTGTGAGCAAGGAGCATTAGGATCTGGCTGGCTCTGCAGCCAAGAGCTCCTGCTGCCTCTCTGGTCAGTGAAGCTCTGTGGAGATGGACAGATGAGGGACAGGGACAGAGCAGTTACCAGCTGTCTCTTTACCTGGGACCGTGGTGAGGTGGCTGGAAGAACAGGAGGCTCTTCTGTGGAAACCGCTTGGTCCAGGGAGGTGATGAGGAGCACGGTGGGAGTCACACTTGTAGCTTCCTCTGCCTGGAGGCTCTGAAACTGTTCTTCAAAGCTTTCAGGTTTCTTGTACAGGGAGCTTGGCCCAGCGTCAGAAGTCTTCCCTGCAGAGGGCAACAGGCACAGCAGCATTGGCTTCCCCATCCGTTTTCTCTGTGTGCCATAGATTTGAGCCAAAGAGATTCACAGTTTATCCAACCACTGGCCAGTGCTCCACCACCCTGAGCTGCTCTTTAGGCCAGTATAAAACATAGTAATGAGCTACTAAAGTGACAGAGCAGGTCCAGAGTATATGCAGCTTGATTTTGATACATTTAAGACATACATAATCACACCTTCTTGAAGACATGTCTGTCTCTTGCTTAAGAAGAAAAAGATGTCTTCTTCTGGTCTCAAGAGTACAAAAGGTTCCTGTTTAACCATTTTTAAACTAATGGATTAAGCTGCTGCGAATACCTGTGAATACATTCTTATTTGATTTTAATAGTGAATTATTTTAGCTACCTAACTTGAATTTCCTATCTTCACAGCCTTATCCTTGTTCTTCATAAGTATTAGTTTAAATATAGACCTTAAGTTAAACCCTAGAAACAAGGCGCATTTGTAGTCTGCAAATACTGCCTCAAACCAGGTTTTGTTGCATACTCTTCTATATTGCTTAATATGAGTTGTTTACTCAGTCCCGTGAAAAAAACAATCGAACTCTTCTTACTGAGGTAGGGAGGAGTGATAGCTGGAACTCAGGGATGTGACACCCTGCTTGTCATATAGTGCAGACTGACACAAATTACTTGGCTTTAACCGAACTCAAAATTTACCACACTGAGCAGAGCATACCACAGACACACACACACACACAGCTTGACCTGCAAAGGAAAGCAGTCCCAGTCAAAACCAAACAACATTTCAAAGTTAGTGCAATTTCACATTTGCAAAATTTATAATTTTTTTGTAGTTCAGCATAAACATAGAATACAAGCTCTGGTGAGAACAAACTGGTCTTCAAGTGAAATAGAGGGTTTGTATTATTTCTAATTCTGGTCATGTTTTGAAGTCAGTGCAGACATTAAGCATGGCTTGGACTTGTTTGAACCATTTACTAAAAAAGAGAAATGAAAAACAACAAAGCAGGCCGCCCCAAAACAACCCCTCAAGTCCTAGGAACTCTCCGAGCTCCCCCTGTAAGGCAAACCAGGTCATTTTCACAAAATTGCAGCCAGCACTAAACTCCTCTGCTTCTGGAGTTCCTCTTTTTTCTTGTGCCTCTTTTGTTTGGCAGATTTCTCCCCAGAGCAGGCACACACCCACACACCCATGTCACTCAACCACAGCTCTTCTTGCCCTCACACAAGTGACACTCATCCCCAGTGCCTGCCAGCCCTCCGAGCTCCAGTACCTCGGTGGTGTTTGAGCCTGTCCCTGCGGCTGTGCCGCCGCTGCTCCCGGTTCTGCTTCTTTCCCCTCTCAGAGCCTGGGGACTGGTTCTCCCTCTCAGGGTAGGGAAACTCAAAGCCCAGGAACACATCTTTATTCTGTTTCAGGGCTGCTGGCTGTCCCTCTGTCACCAGCTCCTCCACGGCGGACGCTCCGCTGCCCATCCTGAGCATCTCTTCCCCAGCCAGCCGCCCTCTCAAAGCCATGGCATGGACCTTCTCCTTCTTGGCCAAGCCATGCTTGTGGTGGTGCCCACTTCGGGGCTGCTGCAGCCACATCTCTTGGGTTTGAAGGTGGTTGTTGTTCTCTGGGACGTTTCTGAGCTTTGTGCCAGGGTTCAGGGAGACTGCAAGGCTGACATCAGAGAGAACCAGTACGCACAGGAAAAGGAAAGGAGAGAAGAAGGTGGAAGAAGTTGCCATAATCCTGGGTGGTCTGCCTCACCTGCAAATAAAAAAAGAAAGAAAAAAATAAGCAACCAACATTTAGGAAGGGTAAAGGCCATGAAGATTCAGTCCTAGGGCACTTAGATGAAAACGGTGTCCAGAGCTGGAAGTGAGTTATTCCCTCCTTGGTTACCTCCTTCTCTCCCAGCCCTGGCGACAGCAGCTGAGACACACGTGCAGGGCCTGCAGGGCTGAGAGGTCCCAGTTTCATGTGCAAATGAGGCCATCAATCAGCAGGACATTTCCCTTTGATTCCTCCGTAGCCCCCCTACCCTGCCATTCACAGCCCACCATTTGAGGGGCTCAGGGGCTGGCTCTTGCCGCCCACAGCCCCCGAGCCCAGCACAGCACCAGCTGTCTGGCCAGGGCTGTTTGCTGCCAGGCTGGCATCCGGGCCTGGCTGGCACTGGCCCCTCCTCACAGCTGGTTTCCTTGCAATGAAGATGTCAAGATGAACAGAACCGGGGGCAGACGGTGGCCTCGCAGGACCAGCAGCAGCCCCGAGCAGCTCAAGCCACAGACATTCGCCCACACTCACACACTGCTTCAGGGTGGCTGAAATTGGTTGAGGGAAATAAAAAACGCTGGTAATTTTGTGCTGATACCTCATGGCATAGCAGAGAAATAGATCTGCTGTCAGCAGAGCAGGGGATGCTGGTCTAAAGACCAAGGGACAGGGAGGCAGACTGAGGTTTCTCTAGTTTCCCTGCACAGGTCACTTCACCCCACCAAGACAAGGCTATCCCTGGGAGGGTGATTTAAGTCCAAGAATATTGAGACCAAGGCCCACTGTGCCTGCAGACTGTTCTCACTGTCATAGTTTTGAAGGTCTTCCTTCATCTTTGTGTTTGTATTACAAGACGTGGCTTTGGGACATTGCACAAGTCAGAGCACCCTAATTAAGTCATTCTCCTCTGTTATTTCCCACAGAAAGGGGAAAGGGATTTGCAGCATTTCCAGTGCAGCCTTTTGCTTTGGGACAGCCTTCTCAGACTGTCCCTCTCACTCTGGGCAGCATGAAGACATGCTTAAAGCAAAGTTCCCTGCAACACTGACTGCCAGAAAACCAGGCCTGTGCTTACACTTGAAAAACACTGTCAGAGTTACAACCACAGTTTTCCCCAAACCTCCTCCCCGTCCCTCCTGCACCCCAGCCCCCAGCTGCACCCCATCTCCACCTGCTCACCAGCCGAACCATTTTGCTGCTTCACTGCAATGTTTGCACTCCCTCCTCCGGGTGCTTTGCTGTTTGACCAGCCACTGCCACCTGTGAAGGGCACCAGGTGACAACCTTTGAGCTGACAGAAGACACCCTAAGAATAACCTGGGCTCTTCTTTTCCCCCTCTGAGACAGATGTGGAGGGTTTTAAGTCAATGAAAGCTCTGCCATCACAGCAGCCCCAGCCTCAGAGAGCATTTTGGGAGATTAGAGGGAGATGCCTTCATCCTATTAATTGAAAAAGCCTGCACATTCACCAGCCAATTCTGCTCTTCCAAGATTCCTGTCTGTTGTTGCTCAGAATATGGGACCAAGTTTTCAGTTCAGCCCTCCCTGGAAAGAGGTAGGCAGGACAGGGACCTTTTCTTTGTGCAGTGTCTGAAAAGCAGGTTCTTCTATGGCCACAAAGGACAACAAACTGCTCCTTGATTTAGGAGGTGCTGGGAAGCTCATCTGATGAAGACATAACACTAAGAAATAGTGTTTTATTGGCAGCTACCTGGAACAAAGGAATACCAGACTGACAGCTAAATCTATTTACAAAGCACTTGAAGTCCTGCTTCCAAACCCACGGAGCAGCAACGCAGCAACATGCAGGCTCTGCATGGTGTTGTTTGTTTTTCCCCCAGACCACAGGGTCTTTGGTTTTTTTCCCTAAGATTTTCTCTTTAAGAACGAGAGCAAACCAGCTGGATTAAGGCATCACTCAGAACAACTCAAAGAGCCAGAAAGAGCATCTTACCTTTTCATCTGTAGGCAAAATACCAAGAGGAGAGAACAAGTGCAAAGAGAACGCAAGGGTGTCTCCAATCTCCCTCTCACAGACATGGGCCCTTTGATGGTGAACCTGACAGACACAAGCTGCACATTCTGGTTTTCAGCAGGAGCTTGGAGGCAGCTAAATGCTGCAGGGCAGTTAAACAGAACGTCTGCTTCAAAGTGTAGGGGGCATTTATTTAAGCTGCCCAGCTGTCTTGTTGGCAGGACGTGGGATGAAAGTGCAGCCAGAGCACACGCATTGCCTCATCTCTGCACTGGCATTGGGGCAGTTTAACATGCTGTGTTGCTGTCACTGGGAATCTTGCATGAATAATGCAGATAAAAACCTGTATTACACTGTTGTCAGGGGAGATCTGAGCTGTTTGCTAAACCAAACTGGTGCATGGACAAGTTTAGCTACCTTGGGTTAGTGCTGTGCTAGAGGGAAATCAGTCTCAGCCTTCTCCTTAACCACTCGTTTCCATGCCGTGATCTACCTTTAACTTAAGAAACCTCTTCCTACCTCCTTCATTTTTCTTACCCTAGCAAAGCTGTGAAATCCCACTTTCAGAGGCAGCTAGATAATACAACAGCATCCCTGGTTCTCAGTGCTCAGGTTCCTCAATGTCTGAACACCAAAGAAAACGTCACCATCTCCTCTGGCAGGACCACCTGCCCTGGGCTTGTTGATGTAGGTCACAGCAAGGCTCTCACACTGCTGAGGCTCTCACCTTTTCTGCAAAGGGTGACATTCTGCCCTGAGACACACACCAGGCAGAAAGAAGTCTGGCCTTGTAAGGAGATGCCTCTCCTAAACTGCTATAAACAAAGACACACGTTGCAACAAGCCTAGAATCTATGCTCTTCTTAGGGTTTATATTAGTAGAGGAAATAGCTGAAGTACTTGTCGAGTTAAGCTGCCCCTGTAGTTCTTTATACCAGATCTACATCCCTCCTTGCTTCATCCCATGCCTGCACTTCTTTTAGAGACCCTCAGGATTACAGCCACATGAGGCAGCAAATCTGCTTTCTCACAAGAACACCTGTACAGCAAAGATAAGGCCTTGGAGCTGCCCAGGGTGCAGGCTCAGGACTGAGCTACAGTTCTGTCTCAGCCACTATTTCTGATCCATTTGTGGATGTTTACAATCCTGTAAGGGAAATTACCGAGCTCTTTGCATCTTGGGTAACTATCCCTGTGGGAAGTCTCTTTCTCTGGACTCATTGATAAAATTGCTATTCCTCTGCCCTCTGCTCATAATCCTGCAAGGCAACCGTGGACTGAGTAGGTACAAAGAAACTCGAGCATGTTTTCCCCGTACAAATACAGTTGTGTCACCTTGGCTCTGAAATAGGCTCTGAAACTGTCCCTGCTGCATTTGTTTTGTATTTGACAAAGCAGGAACATCAGATGATCCACCTTCATTCACATATCTCACTTAAAGCATTGTACCTGACAGCCATAGCTTTAACTTTTCACATATGTTCTTCATGTCACAGCCAAGAGGAACAAAACCCTTGAGCTGAGAGACTGTCAAGATCCTTTATCACCCCAGACTGCAAATGATGCAGTTTGTATGCTCAGGGGCTGAACCAAGCTAGACCCAAGCACGTGTGCTGGGCCAGATTTCTTTTTGGCTCTGATAAGCTCAGACTTTGGCAGACACATGTAAAGATTTTCTGGACTCCAGACAATCCCAAGCTGCAGCAATAGACTAAGTGTGTGTGCATCTACATGGGTGTTGTGTGTATGTGTCTGTGTGGCAGGGATGACAGACAATAAACCCAGCTTTGTGTGCCAGGCTCCCTGTAAAAAAGCAGCCAAAGGGTGATGGATGGGCTTGGGAAGGCCTGGAGCAGAATGGACGGGGCAGGCTCTGTGGTGGCTGACATGCAGAGAGCTGGCTGAAGCCAGGAGGATGGCATTGTGCAGATAAATGAGATTTCACTTCCCTGCTGGGTCTCTTTCCATCTGTTTTTCTGTTTCTGGAGGCAAATGCTGGGAAGCTTCAAAAACAATCTGCCAAGAGACCTTCCCATCTCCAAAGGCTCTCTCCCAGCTTTCCAGGGTCCCCCAAAACAGGCAGGTAGTCTTATATTCATCTTTCTCTTTCCTCCCCAGGGCAAAAGTAGTAACACTTTTATTCTCTCCAACACTTCTTGCATACTTGATTTACAGAGAATTTTTTTCCCCTGCTGGTACAGACATCCTTGGGATGTCAGAACTGCAGAATTCCCTGCTCACAGATCTCCAATCCTTTTGGGTTCTCTTCAGAGCTGCTCTCCTTTCTTAGGTTGCCTGTATCCATTGTCACCTTTCCTCCTCACTTTGCCTTTCATATTTACCTGACTCCACAGTTTCTTTGTCCCTCATGACTGTGGTGGGAGAGATTTCCCCTCTGCAGATATTTAGGTTACTTGAATCCCATCCCCACCCTTTGAAACACCTGCTTTCCTTTCCCTGCGTTGTTTTCCCCACTTCCTGCCATCCCCAAACAGCTCTCCATGGTAGAAAGGGCCACATTCACAAACACACTCCTTGCACTGACGGCACCAGAGACAGAACATGGAGATTGGGGTTTACAGGGGCTTAAGCAGTAGCTGTAGGTGCCCCTGTGCCTTCACAAAGCTTCTCCCTGGGGCAGTTCATATCCTGGGACCACTGGAAATGTGATTCACTCTACATTAATTGAAGGGCTGGAGCTGGGACTCCCCTCACCAATCAGCTCGGGCTCTCTGCCTTCCTACTCAGGACAGAAGTAACTTGTTCACACAGCACAGCCCAGGGAAACCCCTTTCCTGCAGCCCACACTTGTGAGCTGGTCACAAAGTCACTGCTGGGCTCAGCACCCCACTCTGATGGACACCTACGGGTGCCTCTCACCTTCAGCCACAGCTGTATCACCCTTCCTCCTGACCTCGACCTGGCCAGAGAGCTGCCTAGCACAACCTCCTCCAGGGACAGAGCACCCAGCACAACACCCTGCAGGGACAGGGCACTCAGCACAACCTCCTTCAGGGACAGAGCACCCAGCACAACACCCTGCAGGGACAGGGCACCCAGCACAACACCCTGCAGGGACAGGGCACCCAGCAAAATCTCCTCCAGGGCTGGGCACCCAGCACAACACCCTGCAGGGACAGGGCACCCAGCACAACCACCTGTAGGGACAGGGCACCCAGCACAACACCCTGCAGGGACAGGGCACCCAGCACAACACCCTGTAGGGACAGGGCACCCAGCACAACAACCTGTAGGGATAGGGCACCCAGCACAATAACCTGCAGGGACAGGGCACCCAGCAAGCCACTGCACTGAAGGGGAAGAGGGGCACATGAATGAATATGCAGTACCCTCTGCTCTGCTTCCCTCGGGGACTTCACGGAGTGGCTGACACAGCCATCACGGGCAACCTGCTATCAAACAGAGTCTACTCTACCCAATAATGAGATTAAAATAGCAATGAGCCTGAGATTAGCATCCAAGATATAGTCGCTGGCTGTCAGCACAGCAGAGAAGACTCTCCAGTTTCATGCACAATGCCTGGTGACAAATGGGACACAATCAATAGCAAAGGTCATTGCTCACCCGGCCGGAAAGCACCCGCCAGGGTGATAGGGAAGAATGGGGGCAGATTTGCCCTGATCTTCTCTGGAGGAGATGTGGATGTGTCCCGGCTGGAAGAACAGTTAGGCTGTTCTTTCAACATTTTTCCTTGCATGACAGTCTCACTTTGAACCAAACGTGTAGAATTAATGCCTCCTTCTGCAAGGGAGAGGAGATGGAAATACAAAACCAGTTCCATTAAACCCTCCGGTTGACGGAAGACTTCAGGTGTGAATTGGGTAAGTGTCACTTAAATCCTACGTGATGAATTACTAGCTGTAATAAGCCATTAACTGGTGCCAAATTGATTTAATTCAGAAATGAAATCTCACTTTTATCAACGGAGGAAGAGCCGAGAACAGCCGGCGGTGCCCCGGGGCTCGGTGCCCGGCAGCGCTCGCTCGGTGGCAGAGGCTTCGCCCAGCGCTGCCGGAGCCGGGACGTGCCCGTGGGCGAGGGGTCAGCCCTGCCGGGGGACGGCGCCTCTGGCCGGGGCGCCTCCGCTCCGGGCACGGGCAGGGCCACCTCGGGAGTGCCCGAAGTCGCCGTGACCCGCAGCGGGGCGGCGGGACGCGACCCCCGGGCAGGGGGATGCGCTGAGGGACCCGGCACGGCGACAATGGGGGTGGCCGGAGGCACCGCGCTCGGGTTCGCTCTCACCGCCGAGCGATGCCACCCCGACCGAGGCACCGCGCACGTCCTGGCGCTCCACGCACCCCCTGTCACCGGCCGGGACCCCCGGCATCCCCTGCCACTCCCCGGCATCCCCTGGCACTCCCTCGGTACCCCCGCTCTTTGTCTCCTCGGGGGCGCACGGAAAGTGGGAAGGTGCCCCCGCACGGCCCCGCATCCCCGCGAAGGCAGAAGGGAAGGGGCCCGCGGA
>VWZG01006758.1:586574-637702 GCA_013396735.1 Grallaria varia | reverse complement strand
GATGCTGAGGACCGGGCACGGGAGGGGGGGGATGCTGAGGACCGTAGGGGCAAAGGAAAGACACCTCTGCCCTGCTCGAGTGTGGGGAATCCTCACGAACAAGGGGAGCGGCGGTGCTCCATCAGCGGGCAGGGCCTCTGGAATTCCTGGAGGAGACCAAACCAGTGTGAGAGAGCTCATTTTCTTTTTTTTTTTTTTTTTAAATGACATTTTAGCCTTCAGGACCGTGGTTGAGGGTTGGAACCAGGGGGAGAAGGGGAAATCACTAATGCCATCTCCAGAAAAGGCAGGGAATTTCAAGTGACAGTTTGCCCCTGCTGTCTGCAGTGCAGACAGAGGACACAGGATGTTCTGCATCTGAACATGTGGATTTGGGACACTGTTACAACAGCGAGTCCCTATTTCTTCCCTCCCTTTCCAGGTCTGGCACTGCTGTATTTCTTTATGGCACATGCAGGGTATTTGTCCTCTGTTCCGATTGCTCTCCCAGGCTTAAGGACTTGTTCCTGAGGAGTCTGCTGCATCCATGCAGCTCAGTGCAGACTCAGCTGCCAGAACAGCAGTGTCGCGGCACATCCCTCACTGTCACAGGGACTCTGAAAATGCACACTCATCTTTGCATAGTCCTGCAGCACCTGGGCCTGGAACTCAGGGCAGCAGAGTGCTGTTGGGAGCCCAGAATTAGCACAGGAAGGTAGAGCACACACTTCTGACTTAATTGCTCAGGTTATGAGGCCATAGAAAATGAAATATTAGAGAATGTCAACTGAGTTATTTTCAGTTATGTTCAGACTTATACTTTATCCAGGCTCAGGAATAAGGGGATTAAGTGCCAGTCCCTTGAGGGCAAGCCTATATAGAACGAACCACTGCAAGGGTGGCTGGCAAGATGCTCACCACTGATATTTGGGTACTGCTCTGCCAGCATTTGTTATCAGGGATGTTCTTAAAGGCAGAACAAACACCCACGTGCCTCCCTCTGCAGAGAAAATCATTACTAAGAAGCTGATTTTTGCAGCAGCAGACATTCTGGAAGGACTGATTCCAGTCTGGGAAACAAACAAGCTGCCCAGTTGCAGATGTCAAGTACTTGCATTTTGCAGGTGGATCTAACTCAGGGCTTTCACTTAGGACATAAAATATTAATCCGCTTCAGCACATTATTGGCCATCAGGAGGCCCTGAGGTTAGGAAGAAAACTATGGCCCCAAAATCATACCTTGAAATAACATACTTATTTTCCCTTTTTTCCTACTGCCTCAGTGCTTGGGATTGCTGAGCCTGGGGATGGAGTCCCTCCCTGAAGCAGTCCTGATCCGAATCCTGGCTTCCCTACCTGCGGTGGACCTGGTGCTGGTGTGTCGCCTGGTCTGCTGCCAGTGGAAGAACCTGGTCGATGGAACGGCACTTTGGATCCTCAAGTGTCAGCAGGAAGGGCTCACTGGGGCAGAGTCAGAGGAGGATGCAGAGAACTGGCAAAACTTCTACTTCCTGAGTAAAAAAAGGAAGAACCTCATCAAGAACCCATGTGGTGAAGGTGAGAGACAAGCACAGCAAGCCCCAGGATTTCAGATGACCAGTCACTGAGAATTGGGTGTTTCCACTCTGAAAATAGATCTTAGTTACTGTCAGGCTGCAGAATTTTCTGCTTGCCCAAGAGTCAAGTCACTCATTGCATGCAGCCAAATCATTTAATGGGCACAAAGGCCTTTGATAATCAGCCTTTGCAAAGGGCTTTACTTCACACTAACTTGATATAACCCCTGCAGGGATCCAGATCATGCTTGCGAGACATAAATGTCCTTTGCAGAACCTGCCCAATGCAGTAATGGTCGTGGCATCTGTTTCTGTATTGCTTCTTGCCAAGCCACAACAGGAGACACGAAGCCTTTCCCTGCTCAGGGGCCGATCTGCCCTCAGCTCACCAGCCCCTCAGGCTTCTTTCCTTGGAGCAGCTGAGGCAAATTTTATTGTCACCCTCCTGCCCCAGCTCCCATCAGAGCTGGGCACACACCCCACGGGCTGCTATTCTGGATCCATGACCTTCACTTGCCAGAGCTCCGGTAGCAATAGGCAGCAGTAACCAAGCCTCACAACCCGAGCAGCAACAATTTCACACATCATAGACCAAAGCAATATCAACACAGTTTCTCCATTTTGTTTACAGATGACTTTCTGCAAGCTTTTCCAGCATCCAGGCTCCCTCTGGCTAAGACCAGAAAAGCCCTATGTTTAAGGCCTTACTGCTTCTGAAAATACCACTTAACAATTTAGAAAACAAATAAAGCAATCAGCATCTCTCCCCAGGCTGTTTCTGCCTTGTGACCACTGAAAGTGCTGACACACTGTTCAGAATACCTAAATCTTTTCCCTGAAGGACTTTCTTAAACAAATGCACAAGCACACAGCCATTTTGCTGGGGAATGTTAAACAACATTAAGCTCAGCCAGACTCCAGGATCCACAGTCTACATACAGAATTGGTGCTGTGTCTCATATGGGACCTTCACAAGCCAAAGGAAGGTTCCCATGGGAGATGGTCAGGTTCTCCAGGTCCACAGAAACTAAGACTCATCCAAGTCTCTTCTCTGCCATTTGCAGAAGACTTGGAGCACTGGGGAGAGGTAGAGAATGGAGGTGATGGCTGGAAAATTGAAGAGCTTCCAGGGGACTTTGGAAAAGGATTCCCTAGTGAAGAAGTCCATAAGTACTTTGTTACCTCTTACGAGTAAGACTGCTTTCTTATCTGGGGAAGGGGACACTTTAGGTTCCCCAGTCCCAGGAGAGACTGTTACACCAATAACATCTTGTCTTTCAGGTGGTGTCGAAAGGCTCAGGTCATTGACCTTAGGGCTGAGGGCTACTGGGAAGAGCTGATGGACACAACCCAGCCTAAAATTGTGGTAAGAGACTGGTAAGTACCAAGAATGCCTCAGAGGGCAGGCAGAGTCAAGAGAGGGAAGGGTGGGGAGGGCATGTACCTTATGTATACTGGGCCTTAAAAGCTCAGCTGCCAGGAGGCCCTGATGTGGGACAGGGATTACAGCAGGCTTCAAGCACGTGAACATCAAAGCCCAGGTTCCTGTTGTGAATGAGGGGAGGTGGTGGGCTGGAGCAAGAACCATTTCCACCTCAAACCACGGCCCCAGTGACGTGGTGGGAGTGGAGAGCCCATGTTCTGACTCCTTGCAGAGCTCCCTCAGGTGTGCCAGCAGCGGGCTCTCCCTGCAGGTACGCAGGGCGCAGCGATGCCGGCTGCCTCTACGAGCTCTGCGTGAAGCTGCTCTCTGAGAACGAGGATGTGCTGGCTGAGTACAAAAGTGAGACTGTTACCATCCCCCAGGACAATGATGCCAGCTGGACTGAGGTGAGTGACAGCCCTGGGCTCAGCAGGTAACACCCAACCTGCACAAATCGGGAATACTGTGAAGCAGAGGGAAACAGGAAGGTTTTCCAGGAGGAAGAGAAGGCTCTGTTATGTTCTCTGGAGCCCTGACCCTGTGATTAAACAAAGGGACTATACTGGGGGGGCTACCTTACCTACCACTGCAGGTGTAAAGCGAAGGAGATGTCCAACTGGGAGAGGCTTAGTGGCCTTTGGAAACTAATGGGATCAAAGCTCCTCCCCCCTGTAAGTGTTCCCTTTGTGACCAAGCCTGGCAGGTATGACTGGGGCTGTGGGGCTGAAGGCTCTGTGCACCGTAGGTTCATGGTGGTTTGATGCCTCCCAACAATCCTTTTGTCTCTTGTCCCAAAGATCTCCCACACCTTTTCCAACTACGGGCCCGGGGTGCGCTTTGTCCGCTTTGAGCACGGCGGCCAGGACACGCTGTTCTGGAAGGGCTGGTACGGCGTCCGTGTCACCAGCAGCAGCGTGACAGTGGAGCCATAGCCACGTCAGCCAGGGCCTGCATGCTGGAGCTGACATCCCTCAGGGCATCCCACAGCCTCTGGATGGTCTCTGCATGGTGCTGCTTCTGGCTGTAGAGCATTGGGCCCTTCTGCGTAGGACCGCGCGTGCAGGACGGCAGGAGCCACCACCCATCCCTCCTCACGGGGACTGCAAAGAGCATGACTGGATCTGTGACTGCACCGTGAGACTCAGCCTCACCACCTGCACTGATGTTCTCCATCAGACAGGAGATGACCTGAAAGGCCTGCAGACCTTCTCTCCTGAGCTGTTAACCCCGAGCCAGACACCCGTCCCACCTGCTCCCCAGGCTTCGGCACTCCTCAGCTTTAAGGGGTACTTTAGGCATATTTTCTGGAAGGTAAAGAGTGGAAGAAAGGGAAGAAAAATGTAGACCTTGTGTCTGAGAAGTACCAGGGGAACCCAGAGCCCTGTCACCAGCTGCTTCTGTGGCCTGCAGTGAGAACCTTGGCTTCTCCCATTTATAAACAATAGATGTCATTGCTTACCACAGAGGGGCTCTAGCTTGGCTGCCAAGTGCTATTAGTTTAATTTCTAGTGATAGTGCAAAGCAAAAGGGATTGGATCCTTTTCCCTTACACTGTTCCCAGCATCCATTTATCAAGGCAAGTGTTGGGAACAGAAACCTGTCTGGTGTCCAACCCTGGGGCTTCATTTGGCTTCCTCAGACAGAGGACAACAGAGTAATTGCTGGGAGAGAGAGAGATATGACAATGACCTAGGTAAATGGGCTAGAAAAAACTGGGAGTGGGGTCCAAGAACAAATGAAATCAGACTCATCTGCCCCTTCCTGGCCTCTGCATGCTTCATGCAACAAGTGTTCTGGCCACCCAGTGTGCCTCTGCAGGGAGAAAATGGCCTTCACACAGAAAGCTGTTTTGCCTCACTCCATCTCTGCAACAAGTACATGTCTACCTCCTCCATGTGCTCACTGACAAAACACACTTCACTCTCCCACTTGTGCCTCTTGATACCACTCAAGGCTGTGAGCCCCATCCTGAACAGACCCCTAAGCTCCTGCTAGTTATTCTCCTCAGAAGAGCATCCTCTAACAGAGCTGATGTTGCCTAGAGAAGGCACTTATATTTTTGTGTCTCTCTCTGTCTTCCCTCCCTGGGCTGCGACTTTGCATCCAAGTGCCCCCATACACGAGCAATGACTGCTGCTGCCTGCAGCCAGAGGACAGCTTCCCCCTGGGCACTGTGCCCACTGCTTCCCGGGGCTCCTGCAGGGTTGCACCCTGGTGCCCTGGGCACACAGGGCTCCCAAACCTCCCAAACCACAGCCATGCCACGCCAGAGTCCAGGCAAACCTAATAAAGTGACACAATTGCGTGGATCTTCCCTTGTGTGCTGGGTATTTGTGTCCTGTGTGTTCTCTGTTACGTGGAGCCATGTCAGCCAGTCCTACCAAAACCAGGAGTCACCTGTGTGACACCACAAGTGTCCCTGAGAGAGGTACATGCTCCATCCCCAACCCAGCAGCCTGGACCCATTAGAAGCACTCCATGTGCAGCAGGTCTGCAGTGCAACAGCAAGAAGTGCACTAAAAGCATAGTGAGAAAGCATGCAAGGCCCGGGAGGGCTCCTACAGAGCCCAGCCCTGCCAGACTCCCTCGAGGTCAGCTGTCACTGGCTCTGCTGTGAGCTCAGCCTTCGTTCTGGCTGAGGTGTATTAAGTCTCCCAGCCACTGCAGGGTTCTGTTACAACTTCAATGCCAGTTGCTTCTGCTTTCTGCTGTGCCAACACCAGCAGGCAGCTGTGTGACACTGCACAGCAGCGTTTGGGACATTGGTGACCAATGCAGGTGTGCTGTACAGACAGGAAGATCTCTGACCCCAAGTAATTTATAACATACTCTCATCCCCCACACTCAAGAGTATTTAGAAACTCAAGCATTAAAGCACAAAATCTGAGTGCTGCTGGAACATCTCACTGGAGAAAAAACCAACAAACCCAAAACTACACAAAAGGGTCCCAATCACAGCAATAAGAGCTGCAGAAAGGGCTCCTGTCCCCTCTGCACATCAAACCCACAGCGCACCCCAGCACTACTGAGCTTAGTGGGGAGCTACACCAAACACAGAATGGAAGTCTCCTCCAAACACCCCACACTGGAATGGAACAGCTGGATGATGAGAACTGGAGAGTTTAGTAAGACGTGAACCCTTCACTCTTGGCCAAGACACCACATGAACACATCTCTTGCCTTGGCTGCTTTAATACTCAGAGGCACCAAGGGAAACCCTAGCAGAGCACAACATGGCCCTGTCCTGCTCTTACCAACTAGCACCTGACGTGCTGGGTAGCCAACTGCACCTTGGTGGCTGCAGTTGCATGAGAAGCCACTGTAGTTTTTATTTTCTACAAAGCCCACCACAGCTGGTCCTGGCTATAAATGCCATTATACTTAAAAAGCAGTTGATTTTGGTTTTGTTATTCTTAACAGCTTCTACAGCAAGTTTCTTGCAGAGGAACAGAACAGAGCAAGATGGGGCCCTGGCAAGGAAGCACTATCATGTATCTCTTGTCAAGTCTAATTGAATTTGTCTATATGAAGCATCTATTACTACCCACCTGGGGGCTTCTGGACAGATGGAGAAGTTTCCTCCCCCACCAGGCAATTCAAGCTGGGGATGAGAGAAATGGGGAAGAAAATAAACTATCTGGAAAGTCCCAGTTGCTTACAGCACAGCTGTTCTAGCCAGTTGTAAAAGGGAGGATAGTTTAGAAGCTTGATTCCCCCTAAATCAAACAGCTTGTAGAGGCTGGGAATGGCACTTCCTAAAAGACAGGACAGCAGAGCATCAACCACTCCTACAAGATAGACATTAGCCTAAAGCTGCAGCTGAGATGACTAGGGTCACAAACGGGATGGAAAACCAGGGACTGATCCTTGCCTGTCAAGAGCAGAAACCCCCCCATGAAGTGGGAAGCACTAGGCTAATGAACAAGCATGCCCTGGACCACACACCTGCCTCTGCAGCTCAGACTGCCAATCCCCCACTGCTGTCCCACACCAGACAGGTACCTCGGGGCACAACAGCCCACAGCTGGGCAGCCTTGGCACTGAGCTAACCTGATTCCTGCTCCTCCTGATGTCCTTGGGGCAGACACTGCCCTGGCCTTAGTCTCCTTACCTAGAAGGGAAAGGAGGACCCAAAGATGCTTTCCTGCTGGGGAACCACCTTGGAATCACAGAGAGAACAGGCACAGTGAGTTCAGCCGGGAAGCCTCATGGAAGCTGGAAATCAGGACTGCCCGGGAGAGCTGAGCTCCTTCCACAGCAGCCTGGGGCAAAGCAAAGGTTCCCAGACAACCAGAGCACGGTCCGCATGGGTGTGTGAGGAAGAGATGTGGCAGCCAGAGGAGCAGCACGGGTTGTGCCACCGTCCCCGAGCCCGGGGACAGCAGAGGGCACTCGGGCTGCAGGAAGATCCCGCGGGCTGCGGCTCCCTCCGTGCCGAGAGACGCACCAGAGGTGGGAATGCACCGCTCCGGGTGCCGCGTCTGGCTCTGTTCGGAGCTCTGCGCCTTGTTCTTCTGGCTGCAGCTCAGGCACGAGGGAGGCTTTTCTCCTCGCCCTCTTGCAGTGCCTGGTTCGGTTTGCAGATCAAGTTTGCGGTGCAGACCGTAATGCCACCCGAGCCTGCCCATGCATTTTGGGAGTGCAGCTGCCCCCCGGGCAGCAATGCAGCACACCTCTCTTGGATGCAGGCAGCGTTTTCAGCTGTAAGGACTGATCAGAGCAGTGAGAGCTGCTTGGACGCAGATCAGGGCCTTTCAAATTCAACTGGAGAAGGAGCAAAACTTGCTCAACGCTATCCTAAAGCATTGCTTTATTAAGGCTATCACTCAAATCTGGAACATTGGAGAGTATGTTCTAACCTTAGCCCAGCCCAGGAGACTCAGAGCAATCCCCCTGAGAGCAGCAGGACTGGCTGTGTCCCCACATGCACCATGCCCGGGCACACAGAGCCCCCATCCCCTGCCCTGCACAGAGTTTGCAGCCCTTCCCAGGGAGTCAGGAGGCACAGGGACATCACACACGCCCTTGGCTGACCTCCTCTGCAGGCACTCAGAGCAGCTCATCTGGAGCTGGTATCTGTGCAGACCCATTAACCACAGCGCAGTCAGTGCTCCCAGAGTGGCAGAGAGGCTGCAATAAAGTCATAGGAGAGCTCGTTGGACTGATGGATGGTGGGGAAACATCTCCCTGCAGCAGGAACAGGGGCTTGGCCCTAACAGGGAGGGGAGCAGCTCTGGTAGCAAGGTGCCCCCACTGAGCACCTCACAGATACAGGTACCACATTCAGAAGCGTTGAAATGCATCAGGGTATATAAACCCTGATTTCCCTGAGCACGGAGCTTCTTCTCTGAAGAGCTGGGAGGAAGAATGATATCAGAGCTCTGCTACTTGCAATCCTTGCAAAAGGTCCTGAAGTCAAGCAGTGCTGTTTCCACCTCACCACACACCATACAGCTCCTCCTGTTAGTATGACACACAAAGCATTGCAAAACGAAGCAGATAAAATCCTGATCCAGATATGAGTAATGACTTTGCATTTTTTTGTAAATTAAACCTAATCTTGTGTTGACTGTGCTATACAAGGAGAAATAATGAAACAGATTAAGATGAGATCTTGTTCACTCTTGCTGAACAAAAGCCAATTAATTGCCAGCGGGATTATCATGAAGTCTTTCTAGTCTCAGACAAATACAATCAGATGGAGTCTGGGTGTTGGTGCAGGAGCTCTGCTTATTGGAGCAGTAACTCTGCCTGGACACAAGAAAACACTGCAAAGACTCAGTTAGCCACACAGACACTCCCACCTCGCTTTCCCCAGCCTCTATCGCCAATTTGCACACAGGAGAGAGATGCTTTAGTACCAACACACACACCCTCCAACCATACAACCCAGGCTTGCCTGCTGTAACTGCCCTTCTCCTGTCCAAGGCAGAGCCCTCTCCACCAGTGCAGCACTCCTGGCACAGATCCATCCAGCCTTTTTTCAGCGCTTTTTGCATAGGAAGGTTTTACCACCCTCAAATCCTTTCTACAGCCCTTGACCATGCTGAGATGTCTCCTCTCTGTTATCCACACTGAATCCCTCTGCAGTCCTTCTGCTACTTGTCTGGTCCACAGCAGCGCCACCTTCTACCCACCTGTCTACCACGATAAGCAGGGAGATCATTCCTGCCTCTTCTCATTTGTTCTTTTTCCAGTATAAAATAAAAATTCAGGAAAAAGCAAGAATTGTAGGAAAAGGATCCAATATCATTGCTCTCCCAGAAAAAAAGAGGGGAGGCTTGGCATAAAGACTGACTATGGGCCTTGATGAAAGACTTCAGCACTGCAAGACAAATCATCTGGGAGACATTCATGCATTGCTGGGCACATTCACCAGCGTGTGGGAGCCCTAAGCCCTGAAGGGTAGTGGTACATCACAAAAACAGGGCATGGAGAAGCAAATCCTAGTTCTAGCTGGGAAGCTTTGGGGTAGGAACAGAAACCAACACCAGCATGTCTGGAAAACGGAGAACAGTTGTATTGAACTCACTGCCCCACTCCAAAGGCAGAGTGAAGCAAAAAAACTACCCTGCCTGGCAGCTCATGGCAATCCCCACTTTTCTGATGGTACCAAAAGCTCCACACATCCCACCAGGGGAGGAATCTGTGACAGCTAGAATAAAAGGCACAGAGTGAATTTGTGAACAATTTACTTGGAGAAAACACCTCTTACTTTCATACCAGGTTAAAAAAAATAAGAAGTAAAATTAAACCCTGTCAAAGCCTGCAGCACTCGCATTGACAGACAAAAATGACTTCAAAAAAAAAAAAAAAAAAAAAAACAGGCAAGGAAAGCGATTTTCCTTGCCTGCATTGCCAGGGGAATTAAGTCTTGTTTTTTTTCCCCATCACCATCAAGTGGAATAATCCAATATATTAAAGTTAATGTGCTTCTTGTATTTATTGCTGTGTATTTGACCTAACAGAATTTTATTTCTACATTAAGAATAAAACCATTCCGGAAGGTAAGCTGCAAAGCTCCAGATCAATTACTACCTTCTCCAACAGCTGAAAAGTGAGTTATTTCTTGTAAGAGGGGGGAAAAAAAGTAGAAAATAATAATAAAAATAAGAAATCCTTTTCCCTGTGCAGCGAGTTCTGCACTGCAGATCTCGTGGAGTTTGGCAATATCGAGTTTGGTTTCCAAGCAACATTTTAACAAGTCAGAGAGCAGCCCCAACCACCCTCCCAGATGTTTGTGCCCCCATCCTGCACAGCACACGCTGGGTTTCCCACCACCCATGGGCTGGGGAGAGCAGAGAGCACAGCTGGGGGAGCTCGGGGACCACGGCAGGTTCACGTGCACCCAGCAATGACCTGTGCAAGGCAGCTCTTGCCAGGAGGCAAACAACACCACGGGGCACAGTCATGGAACACAGCACTCAGGTGGGAGAGGGCCAGGCAGAAGGGCACAGAGGCAGGGGAATGGTTCACTGACCCAAACCCACTGGACCACACGTGGAAACATTCCTTGTATCCTGGCTTGGGTCAAGCCTGCAGGATGCCGCCCTGTCTGGGAGGGGTTTGGACCAGCACACACAAGCTGTCCCTGCTTTCTTACTGTCAAGGCTCTGGCACTTTGCTTGGCAAGGGTTAACTGGACACGGGGTTCTGGGGACCCCCAGAGGCAACACCAGCTCCCTGGGAGTGACACCTCGGGGGGCTGTTTGGTGGAGTATCTGAGGAGAGACCCCTCAAACCAGCCTTTCACAGAGAGCAAGGAGCACTAATCCTCACTGGTGACACCGTTTCTCACAGCATGGGCCACACCGCCCGGGGCAGGGGGTGCAGAAAAGGTGGCATATTTGAAATAGCACAGGACTCCTCTAGACAGCATTAGCAGGGTTTATGAGGAAAACCAGATAAAACATGTTTTGTTGCCACTGGGTGTTTCAGCTCGAGAAAATGAGAGGCTGCTGTAATGGTTTGACACACTCCTTACAGAAAAGGAAATGCTACTCACAGATAATCATGAAGGTCAGTGCTTCTCTTCTGAGCAGAGTTTGGGATTCAGTATGGATGGAAAAGAGGTGGGGGAAAGGGGCTGTGATGCAGGCAGCTAAGTCTAAAAGGCAAGATCATCTTTATATATATATAAAAGCATAGGCTGCACTAATTCCTGAACTGTATCTAGACAGTGAATGTGAGCTATGATATACCTATGTGCTTCTGAACTATTAGCAGATTTTATTATCTTTCATGAGCTAGTATCCCTATTTTAGGACAGGGATGGCAGAGACATAAGCCTGCCTTAGCTAGGAGTCACTCAGGGCACCTGTGAGTAGAGCCAAGAACTCCAAGCCCACAGACCCGTTTCCTGAGCCACACTGCCTCCCCATCCAAGCCTCACTCTCTGCTTTGTACATCCTCCAACACAGCCATGGCCACTTGGAATAAAAGGTTGGACACAGTCAGCACACATTCAGAACAAGTATTTGAATTGTTATGACTTCAGTAAGACAAAGCCATTCCTCTAAGCAGATAGGGCTAACTCAGTTTTTATTCTCCCTCATGCTATCACAGCAAGAACAGAGTTTAAGGCATTTTGAATAGAAGGAACTATGAATTCCTATACATGCGTAAGTTCCAGTTACATTTAACTGTGACCTTCAGCTCAATTGCAGCCAGTAAATCTGAGCAAACTAGTCTCTTTAATAACTTTTTGGAAGGTCTGTACAAGTGTTTTGTACATGCAGCCCTAACGCTCACTTGCCTGGGAATCTTTAAATTATTGATCAGGACAAGAGCTCTCCCTTCATGCATACTCCATCTAATCCTTTCATTTACCGTGCTTTTTGCCTGCATGAAAAATGAATGGCATTTCATTTCATTTCCAAGTCATCTCCATGACATTTCCAGTGTCAAGGTCCACCTCCCTCAGGAACAATACCCAGCTGGTGTCAGGTGGAAATGCACATGAGCTCTCCCTCCCCCAGCAGGTCCTGCAGCACACCTGAGGCAGAAAGTCCTGAAGGGCTGGTATGTCCAGCAGGCAGAGAAACAGCCAGGAAGGACCCTGGGGTGCCCAGAGAGGGTCTGCCAAGTGAGGCCAAGAAAGGGACCACATGGCCTCTTGTCAGAGAGTGGCGCAGTGCTGACAGTGATACCTGTCACTGGGAGCCCGTGCTGTCCTGCCCAGCCCTTGGGTCAGTGCCAGTGAACACCCGGAGCCCAGAGGTGCCAGGCTTCAGCCACACGCTCTGGATCACCTCCCTTATGGGTGACACTCATCAGCAATGCTACAACCTTCCCCAGCACAAACACGAGGAGCAGCTGCCTGCAGAGACCTTTGAACTGCCCGGATGATTTCATCATTCCCATTTCCCTCTCTCCACACTGCAGCCTGGCCAGACAGGTAACCTGAATCTCCAGAGAGTGTTAGAGCCAGCGAGAGGCAGAGGTGCTGCTGTTTTCCTAATGGCTTGTATGCCATGACCAGAAGTCCCAGCCAAGCTCTTCCAGGCTGCTTTCAAACCCTTCTTTCACATTTGCTCCTTCGTAAGTGTAATGATCTTGTGTAGGGGGAGATGGGATAGTCAAGCCGGGAGCAATTCCTGTCCAGATGAACTGCTGCCTTCCTTTGGACTGTGAATATCTGTTTCATGACTCAATTCACTTTGCTGCTCTGGTGTTTCAAAAGTGTTCAGGAAGCTCTCCTGGAAACAAGTCCTGCTGAGCTGTGCACCTTACAAAGAGGCAGGCAGAGCTTGCACAGCAAACACAAACCAAAGCACAGAGAGCACAATAATGGGATGTGATGTAGAACAGCCTGAGCATGTCCACAGAGACACATACAGAGACCCACACAAAGAGCCACAGTGTTCTGCTCTTGGTCCTTAGTGTCCCAGAGAAGGGGCTTTGCTCCAGACACTGCCCTGCTTGCGAGAGCAATGCCATAGTGTTTCACAGCCACATCTGCAGTGATGCCAGCTGTGCTATTCACCTGCCCTGATCCACTCTGCCCCTGACAGCAGTGGTCATGCCCCTCTTTGGGCCTTACCCTTTAGCTCTGCTCACCACCCCCAAGCCTGGCAGGCTCCCACAGAAAGCTGGTCTTCATCAATATGCACAGCAGCAATTCCCTGGCTCATCCACACAGTTAATCAGGAGTCTGAGGTTGGGCTCAGAGACCACAGAGTCCAATTAGATACCAGACACTATCACAGTTCCCCCTGGAAACAGCCCTGCAGAAATTACCCTATGTGTACCTGCAAATCACTAGATAAGGATGAACAGCACCTTTAGGAAACAGCAAATGCCCCATAAAAACCCCAGCAGGCAGAGCTTGCAACACCTGTGTTTGTACAGAGTGCTAGGGCCGGAGAGAGGGAGATAAAAGAAAAAAACTACAGCGAGAAGCAAACTCAGTGCTCCTCCTGGCACATGCAGGAGTGTGAGTGAACGCCATCATTGGGACACACATAGGAGACACTTCACTGTCTCGTTCAGACACCCAGCTCCAGAGCAGACAGGACCAGCCTCTGATCAGAGACCCCAGGGTGCCGAGGTGATAGGACCTAGCTTGTGTCTGATGATCCAGGAGTGACACTGCGGCAGGGCAGAGATCCCACATACCACAGCTTTGACCGAAAAATCCAGTGATGCCTCCTCAATATCCTTGGTACTTTGGGCATTGGTATCCTCAAGAGAGACCCAGTGCCAGGCCAAGCTGTGGGGCCTCTTCCCAGCAGGGTCCCCAGGACTTTGTGCATCCCACAGCAGTTTTCTCACCCCGTGCTCCCAGCCAGGGAAGGAACTGGGTCACAGACACCAAGGACAGCTTCAGTACCAGACTAAACACCATCAATCACATCAGAAGTCAATTGACACAGACTCCACTGGGACATTCGTTGCCACCTGGAAACCTTTTAACCACAATTCTGAAGTCTGTTTAATGATAGGGATGTTTCTTTACACTGTCTTGCTTAGGAATTAATCCTAGCAGCTTCATTACAAAGAATAAATAACAAAGATACATGGCAAAGGACTCCTTGAGAAGTCCTCAGGGACAAACTCTCCTGCTCCTAAAGAGATCCCAGATTAAAAAAAAAGAGAAAAAGAAAAAAGTGTAATGCTCCTGAAGAGATCAGTAAATAATGAACAGGAAATCTCTTTCTCTGCACTAAGACAGCGGAGTTCCATGAATAATTCACAGCTGCTAAGGGTAAAAAAATGAATAGAAATGCTTTCCTGCCTCCTGGGCCCTCCCTCCAGGACTAGCACAGCTGAGCATGGAGATTTTTCCTCCTAGAAGGGAAAAAATAGACTCCTGAACACCTCTGGGCTGCTGGATTCAGTATGTTGCTCTGCATGGTTTCCCTTGAACATGTCTCTTCATTTTCATGATCTCAGGCACTGACTTACAGACCTTGATACAACTCTATCACCTGATCCAATCCAGACCATGCACTGGGGGAAATAAATCCATTTAAAGGGGTGGTGGTCATGCAGTAGAGCAAGGGGACCAGGGCAGATGGCTGGATACTGACATCTTTCTCCCACTGCGTGCCAGACATCTCCTCTCTCCAGCTCAGCCAGCCAGGCCTTTCTAGTGAGAGCTCCCACACTGTCAGATAGGTCTGAAAATTCCTTTTAGCTGAGCAGCATCACTCTGTGGTTCATTCTTAACAAATAATAACAAATTATCCTCTACAGCCCCTTTCATTCCCACAGCTCAGAACACTTTAAGCTTCCCAATATGCAAAATGAAGTAATTAAATGACATTTCTTCTCTGAGGTAAGAGAAGAGTATTAATAGATCCCCTCAGACCCCAGTGAAATGTATTCACTTCTAGATGGAATTAGGAGCTGGGAATTTAACAAAATAGCTATGCAGACACATTTTGTTTCCAGAACTCCTCTAAGTTTTGACTCAGTCAGGACTTTCTCAAATTATGGGATTTGAAATTAAGTTTCCACCATAAATACTATGAACAATTTTTGTAACGTGACTGGAGGAATTGGAACTCTTTGCTATTTTGATGACAGGTAAGAAGAGACTTTCTGGGTCCTGGGACTTCCATTCACCACAGCCCAGAGACGTCAGCTGACAGTAGAGCTGGTATTGTCTCCTTAGGACATCCTGGTTTCATATTGTTCACTGCATAGCATGTCCCTGTAGGTTCACTCATACCCTCACAATGTTAAAAATCAAAGCAGTGCTCTGGACATGTTAAAATTTGCCACTGTCTTGTTTTTCTACCCTGAACTAGTTGCACAGGAACATAACCGACAGGAGATAACTTTAGTTTGCACCTACTCCTCCTGGCACCCTTGTCCACTCAATCTCTCAGCACACTCTGGCAGGCTGTAAGGGACTGATAGACTCTGGCAGGCCGTGCCTCACCCTCCCTTGTGAACCTCTCCACTTCCTCCTGGAATGACTGCAGGAAGACTGGGCTCACCCTTTGCCAGGGACCAGCAAGGCAGGACAGACAGCAGGCACTCGGGATGTGCTGGAGCCCAGCTGCCAGGGTCAGCCCAGCCCTGTGCCAGGGAGAACATCAGCCTTTCAACACAAATGATCGACTGTGCGAAGCAGCTTCCACAGGGAAGGGGGAAATGAATTCCTCCCTGATCCCCCTCCTGAGCTCAGCTTATCCCTGAAGCATGAGATTCAATTACCCTTATCATTATTGTAGCTTGCGTCGCTAGGAATGTTATTAGCGGTGATGAAATTATCCAGCCCTGTTTTACACTGGGAGGAAAGGCAGGAGCTGCTCAGCACAGCTGCAGGAGCAGGGGCTCTCCTCAGCACAAGGGCCAAGGCTCTTCCCCAGGTGCCACAGCACTCCCCCAAAGGAAGGACCAGGCTCGTGGCCTTAATTTACACAACACACTTCTGTCACTGAAGTCACCAGCCGAGGACCATAAACACATAATGGCCAAGTTATTCTGAACTCCACCTTCACTGTGACTTCCAGCTCTTTTATGCAGAGCCAGGTATTGACATCACAACTCCTGATCCCATTCCCTTTTTGAGCTCTGGCCCAGGCAGGACTTGACCTTATTGCATTACTTGAATTGAGTTTCCTTCATCAGTACCACAAGTAATCTGTGAAATACAGATGTTCTAGGCAGAGCTCCAGCTGTTCCATCTGGGTATGGAGGTAACAGAGATGTTTCTGACCTAGAAGATCATCTGGGCTCTGCCCTGGAGGACTGGAAACACTCATGTCCCAAATAAAAATCAGGCAGGGTTTCATTCCTGGGATCAGGCAGTGATCTGGCAGCTGCAGCCCTGTAACTCTGTCGTGTAGAAGCACCATGGCTGCCTTACCGAGAGGAGAACAGCAGGACCTAAGCGTGTGTGGCCACAGGGTCCTGGAGATGTGAGCACTGAATGCAGAGGGACAGGCAACACAGACTTTAGAGAGCAGCACCTCCCTCCCCCAGCTCTACGACAAACTAGGATGCTGTTTCCATTCCCTGCCTCCTCCTGGGAGAGACCTGGAGGCAGGCACTTCTCCGCACAGGCAGCCCCGAGCAACAGCAGCTCCCAGGGCTCATAAGGACTTGCAAAGGAAGCTCAGTGAATCAGCAACCAGCACATCCAGTAACTAATGGGGAAAGTGAGCCAGAGCCATCAGGGAGACAATTAAGTTTGAACCAAAAGATAATTCCCACCATGTCCTTTATGGTCATCTTAGGTTTGTTTTTATGCAGAGATGAAATCATTCTCTGCATGGCTTGGAAGAAGCAAGCAACAAACAGTGAGAGCTCATGAGTGTAAGGGGATTTGGGATGTCCTGGTAAAATCAGAGCATTGCTGTGTAAACATAGAAAGGACAAGTGTGGGCCCCCCTTGAGCAGAGGAATTCAAGCAGGCACACAGGGACCTGCTCAGACACAGGATGGACGGGGTGCTCAAGTCTGGCTGTCACTGCATTTGAAAGCAAGGAGTTGTGACTCTGTACACACAAATGACACTGAGAACTGCAGCATGTTGGGCATCCTGTGCACAAATCTGTGCTGGGGGAGTTTAACATCTCATCTGCTCAGTCTCTGGCTTCCCTTTGCACACTCAGCATCCCCTGAAGGGCTTACCCCTTCTCCAGCCAGCTCCAATCCCTTCTTGGCTCCTTCTCCCTTTGGAGCAAGTTTTAAATTCATCACTGTTTTTAAGGAAACACTTAAAGAACAAAGCAGAACTGATAGCTAAATTAAACCTGCTGAGAGTGCTTGTTTAATTGAAAATGCCATCTGTAATTTAAATGTCAGAGCTGGGATGGTTATTAAAACCCTCCTTGATTACCACGCCTCATTTCACAGTTTCAAAACAGACAAGAAAAAGCTGCAAACGGGTCATGTAACAAAGCACCACCAAGCAATGAATAAGCCTCCCCGACAGACACCAGTGGAACCAAACCAGCTCAGTCCTGCCCCACAGCCATGGCTCCTTCTCTCTTTGTCCCCCACGGCAAGGCTGACTCTTGCCTCTGCCCAGCACCAAGCTGCTGGCAGGGCAGCACAGCCTCTTTTCCCTTGGAGGCTGATGCACAGGAGAGCAGGCCGGGAATGCATTCATCTCTTCCAAGCCCAAGCAGGCAGGAAGCCCTCGGAACATGGGGCAGAGTGGAGTCCCCTCCAGACATCCAGCTCTGTCCCCCCACACTGGCTCTGCCCAGCTGCCAGGAAGGTGGTGTTTGCTGCCTGCTCCCTGTTCCTGCCCTCAGCAAACCCACTGCCACGTGTGGGCTGCTGCCTTGCTGTCCCCAGCCATCCACCCAGGGCTTTCCTGCTGCGCTCTCTGCCCTGGGCCCAGCTCTTCCCAAGGCAAGGGCAAGAGCAGGTGGGCTGGTGGAGCGGGAGGCAAAGGAACAAGTCCGTTTTCATAGCAAGGTCAGAGAAATCAGTGCCTTGTCCTGATCCCAGCCAGCCCAGTGCCAGCTCTGACGCAGGGGAAGGAAGAAAACAAATCAGCAGCTGCTGAAGTAGCAGCGCCAAAGGCAGACTTGCATTAAACAAGTGCCATCCATCATTCCAACACCACAGTTTATAAACCACGGGGCCTCAGTAAATTACAGAGGGAGCCAGAGGAGCGTGCAGGCCACCACAAGCACAGCCTGCAAGTCCTCTCCTGCCTGCTGGGGCTGTCCTGGGGCACAGAGCCACCAGCATTCCCGCTGCTCACGGCCAGGGAGGAGACTTGCCCCAGCAGAGCTGGATTCACAGGCACTCAAACCATCCCCAGCCCCATGTGGGTTCAACAGCACAGCTGGGCCCTCCTGGGCCACTGCTCAGGCTGGGCATGTCCCAGTGCCAGCAGGGCACCTGCAGGACATGCAGTCCCCTCTTCTCTGTACAGATACTGCATGCAGAGTGAGGCTTGTTAAATTACTCAGTACTGCAGTGGGGGCACTGGGAGCACGACTAATTAGTCATTAATGGTCATTGTGAGAGTTGGAGGAGACTCTAATGAGTATCTGGCCACAGCACTATTCCAGCTGCCTCTTTCCATCCCCCCTACTCCCTCACCTTACCATCAGGTTTAGTCTGGGTTGGGGTTAGGGGGTGAAATCAATCACTCTGACCAGGAGCAGGAAAGGAACAGGGACCAGGCAAATCAGTGCCAGGAGTCCTGGATTCCCTGCCACCTCAGCTGCAGCAGCACAGATCAGCAGTACAGAACTGCAGTCAATGAGGTACGGCACACAACTCCCCCCACCCCAAACCTTGACCTTGCTGGATGTTTTTAATTTACTCCTTTGTTTCACAATGCAGAGAATGTAAAAAGAAATACTTGAGAAATTGGAAAATGTATCAAGAGATGAGCTGAGACAAAGGGTAATTAATATTGCCCCTCAGCTACCTCTCTGAAGTCCACTGTAATTAGATGGTAAAGCACGCTGCTTTACCTAACAAAAAAAGGGAGCACAAACAGACTCACATTACAGAAAGTTCAGTCCACGTTAAAAAAAAAATGCAGTAATCAAAGCCATAATGAGCTGCAACAATTAATGAAACTTTTCAACAACAGCATGTTCAGGATGTAAAATTAGAAACAGTAACTTTTAAAGACAAACCTAACAGGATACTACAGAAGAAGAAAGAGATAACTGGGGAAGGACCTGCCGGCAGTCAGTGCCAGGGAGCTGATCCAATCCATCAAGGATGTGCTAGTCACCGGTGACAGTCTTGGTGGTGTCCCAGGAGCTCAAGGTGGGCACACCCTCCACAAGTGCTTGGCACACCAGTCTCACCAAAAACAGGTACAGAGCCCTTGAAAGGGCCACACCTGAAGAGCCGGAACACCCCACGCAGCAGTGCCTTAGTGCTGGCATCCCAAATACACAGCCCCACAACTGACTACAACACAAGCAGTCAGGGTGCAGAAAGGCACTCAAAAGCAACGCTCTGTGTCAGAGCTCTGGGGCAGTTTGAGAACCTTGTCAGAGAACTATGGCCCCATCAGGCTGGCTTAAAACAGAGCACCCACAGACAGTTACATTGCTTAGGAGAAAAAGGGTGCCAGGAAGAAAGGAGGTGCCTCCCTGCCTGCTGATCCACAGTCCCACGCTCAGATACATCACCTAGTTTTTATTTTCAAGCTGGGGGACCTGTGGCTGGTGGCAGCTGGTAAGGTGCAGCATGCACTCACTGGCTCATGGATTTAATGAGAGTGGGGTTCAGTCGGGACTAGAACATGCCAAGTGTTTCTAATGCACACACAGCTTTTTGGCTCTTGCATCTCTAGGTTTGTAGGAAATTGCATCCAGGCAGAGAGGTAACTCGACATCACAATGACTATCACACACAGGATTCACCTGCAAATATCTGCGCTGAGGATACAATTTTCCCCCTGCCAGTTTGACAAGGAGTAACTGCTGTCTGCTGGCATACAGCAAGTAATGAATCTGTGGGAGAAAGATGATTTGCCCCTTTTCTACCCATTTCTTGACATGTTCCTTTACAAAATATCCTCCCTTTGTTCTGGGTAAAAAAAGTCCTTTCCCTGTGGGTAGGTGGATTGGAGTGCTGTAGCCATAAAATCTCAGATTTCTTTCTGCATCAGCTATTCCACGCAACATTAAATTAGGATAGTTGTTAACGCTCCAAGATAATTGTCTCCTCCTTTCTAAGAAGTTAAGCAGCGGCATGCAATGAAAGTAGAATAGATTCTATTAATTAACAGCAGGATGGGAGTCTGCAAGTTTTCCTAACTTGGCTTAGAGATGAGAAAGGCTCACTTCCAGCCCTAATACTGAGTATTCCCTCTCCTGGCACACTGTAACCTGGAGGAAGTGTATTCTCCTGCCTCACAGAGGAGGATTTGAGAGGCAAGCTTGACTTTGAGCGTGCATGAGCACCCTGGCATCAGTCCAATGAAGCACTTACAGCCCTGATTAATTGTAATCATAGGTATGTCCCAGAGACACATCCTGGTATTCTTTTAAGATCCACTACTAATATTTGTGAGTAGAAAAATGCCAAACTAAACACGAAAAGCAGTAATATAGGCTGGTTCTGCAGTGCACTACAAGGAAGAAAAACAGACATGGTTGTTCAAGGCTCCCCATGAGTCAGCATCAGTTTGTGTGCCAAGGATGGGCACACAAATCAGCATGTTCCCAAAATCCCACCAGACCCAACATATGTCCTGGGCGAGAGGAGACTCATCCACTGTTATCTCGCATAGCAGAGCTCAGAAGGGCTCACATGGAGGAAGAAGGAAAAGTCTGACTGACCAGGGGAAGAGTCACAGAGCCCTAACCTCACTGCAGACCCCTCTCTACAGCAATTGCTACAGACTCTCCTCTGGAGCCCCAGCACTCTCAGGAACCAGGCTCCCCAAACACAGAACACCACAGAACCTCTTGGCAGGGGCACAAATCAGGAGACTGCAGGCAGGTCTAGAATGCTGCCAAGAGTGCACTTAGGAGAGCCCAGTACAACTCAGTAACTCCACAGCCAGCACTCCCTGTCTAGCCCAAGGACCTGGATTTCTACCAGAGAAACCAAAGCACAAAGAAGCAGCATTTCCCACCAGTCACACAGTACATGTTTGTGGAGCTCAGGAGGGTTAAAAGTGCTCTGGAGTCACAGGCTTCAGCTGCCACCATGCACGAGGTGACATTCCTCCCCTTACCTGCCACCACCAGATCACCTGTGCAGGTCACCAGGCTGCTGAACACACCTTGCTTTACCTGCTACACCTCAAGCACCACCTCAGACACCAGACTGTGGCTTCAGGTATTCCTGCCTCTAATGAGAGCAGTGGGACAACTTCTACCAGTCCAGCATCTTCAGAAAGTCTTTATTCCACATTCCATAGCAAACTAGAAGTGCAAAACTGGTTAAATCTTACCAGAGCAGCAAAGGGACTAGAGAGCAAGAAATTTCAGATTCAAGTATGCCAAACACCACTTCTTGTATCGATAACTGATTTTTTGGGTTTATATTTGAAAGAAGCACTCTTGGAAGATGTGCTCTTCAGAGTATGATCTCAACGGCATTGGTGAGTTATTCCTTAAGCTCTTTTAACTTACTACTGTGCATTGCATACAGTTAAATCACTTTTATCATCACTTTTGAAAGAAGCCAAGCTACTCAAGGAATATTCTTCTATTAATCCTAAAAAATACCCTAAGGATTTTTCCATTCTGCACCTGAACATGTATTTACATGATGGATTCATTACACCTCATTGAGTGAAGGATGGTGCCTTTTTAAGAACACTTATAAATATGTATTCACCTGATAGACTGGAGAAACTAATCTAGGTTTGAAAAGGTTCACAATTATGAATTTACAAGCTCTTCCCTAATTGTCCCTAAGGGATGGGGCAGGGGTGGAAGAAGAGATGAGCATCTGGAGCTACAGGGAGATTGTACACAACATTAGTGATGCTTCTGACACAGCAGCTCAGTAGAATCACCCAGTTTTCAGAGAGGAGGGGAGGAAATAGATACAGGAAAACAGGAATGAGGCTGATAGCTTGGCACAGGGACAATCCACACACAGACAAGGGATACAAATCACCCAGGTTTCCAAGGCTGTTCTCCCTCCCTCTCCTCAGCATCTCTGAGCAGTGCCACCTCCTCTTGGAAATGACACGAACAAAACCACAGCCCAGCTCTCCTGCTAGACAAGCCACATAATTAGTAGAGCATGTCTATACTTCTAGGTCTTCTTGTCCTAATTTGTTTTAATTAGAGATTCTGCTGCTGGTGGGTGATAGCAGACTGACAGCCCTGAGAGCGAGAAAAAAAAAAGACACAGTTATACACAAAAGCATTCCAAGTTTCTCCCATCCTGACCCCTTTCAAAGAAGAGGGAATTTTGGCCCAGTAGTCTCAGCTCTGGGTTCCAAGGAGAGCCCAGTTCCGCTCCTGCTTCTTCCAGGAACCTCTCCCACATCTCCCAAGCTCGACTAAAGGCAGGTCAGTGCCAGGAGAGCTCTAGAGTTTATAGCTTGACTGGCAAAAGGGATTTTGATTTTTCAGAAGAGAAGCTAATCAGGACATTCCTCTCTCCCTTTCCCTCTTGGAGCACATCCATCTATTTTCCCCTCCTGAGAGCAGCTGGAAGCTGGGGAAATACTCTGGACATGTGGCAGCTGTACCTCCTGGCATGCTCTGTGCTCCCTGCACATACAGCTGGACCCTTAGGATCGCACATTTAGAAATTTCTGCAGAAATTACATTACCCTTCCATTTGATTTGTGCTTTATATTTGTGCACCTCAGTCAAACCCAGATTTTATTCCCTTCCTAATTTCCCCGAGATGCTGAAGTTTCTAATTAACCAGAAAGACTTTTTATTCCTTACAACTCTCCAGTTATGAATAATGATACTAGCTCATAAATGAAAATTGTCTTTCTATTTAAATTCTGTAATTTTGGGTGGGTACATGGGGAAAAAAGCAAGCATGAAGCAGCGGCCCTTGGGTCATTTGCAACTTATTAATTTCAAGCAGAGCTCTTAGCTAGCTTATTAACACTGAGTATACTGCAGTGGAATTTAATGGCTAGGATATTAATTACCTTGCAGGCTTTCATATATAGAAAATGGTTTATTTTCATGTTACAAAGCAGCAATGCCAAGGGGACCCTCTACCAGTCTCAGGTCTGGGCTGTGCTGGTCCTTACAAAGCTGGCAACAATGAGATGGGGGTGCTCTGAGCCCTCAGCCTGGCACGGTGCCTGAGCAGGATGCCCTGTGAGAGCGAACTGCCCCTGAAGGGCTTCTCCTCAATCAGAGGCAGGCTGGCAGTGACCCACAGCTCCACATTTCACAACTGAAGCTGGCATGGGGATATGTCTGTGCGGGTGCCTTCTGGAACAGCCCCTCTGGAATAACTCCACAGCACAACACTGCAGATGGACAAGCCGTTTTGGTACAGAAACTGAACAAAAGCAAGCAGGTGCCTCCTACCTGTCCCAGGACACGTGCAGTCCACTGGGAGCGAGCCCTCGGGAGACACAGCAGCCCCAAGAGGGGCCTGCAGCTACCAAGTGCCTGTGTGGGTGAGCATGAACAGCATTTTTAAATGCCAGTGTACTGGGGGTGTTATCTACTGCCATCAATTTTAACCTAATTCATAAGACACATCAACGGGCCTTTCACCCATGCTTGGAGGAGCCACCTGTCTCTGCCCCCCCTGCCACTGACTCATTAAGCTCTAATCACATGGCTGTCTATGCGCAGTTCAAGTCAGTCAATTGACTGTAAATGGAAGCAAATAAAATGCAACAGCGCTTTACAGTCACTGCTTAGTGCTCTGCACTAATAGCAAAGCCATGATGTGGCTTGTCCTGGTGTTTTCTCTAGAGGAACGACTCCACCTGCTCTGGGATTCAATACAAGAACAACAGTAATTTGCATCTCTGATAAAACAGCCCGACCCCTTGCAAACCGTGCTTCTGCCAAGTGACCACTTCCATAGCTGCACTCGCTATTAAAGCCACTCACCCTCCTACACAGTCATTAAAAGAACTGATAAACAAAAATAGAATTTCCCAACAGACATCGATGGGCAAAACTGGACTACAGTCCAAGCACTGCAGAAAAATATAGTCTCACTGCTAAACCAGCAACTGTTATCACAAGTTCATAGGTGTCCCCAAATCTGAGCACAGTGGCCCCTCTTCCCCTACCAAAAGCCATGGTTATTTGCTTGGGACTGTAATGTATATTTTTCAGATGGCATAAACATGTGTTAAAGGACGGAGAGATAGACACCACCCCAAATGCATTTCTCTGACACACAACCTGAAGCTGCCAGCACAGGAAAGGAACAAGACAAATTACTCCAAAGGAGGATGCATTAAGAGCACGATGTTCAAGGTAATACACCAGAAGTGAAGACAGCAGAGAAACCATCGGCACGTGCCAAGGTCTTTATCTAAACAAGCTCAGTTGTGGGACCAGAGGGGACACTTCAAACTCCACACAGTGGAACACATTTGTACACTGAAGGCTGCAGCAGAACCATCACAGCACAGACAGGTGGCTGAAGACACATGACCAGGGGACAAGAATAGTGGGAAGAAAACCCAAACCCCACAGAGGTAGCTCCAGCTTTGTGCTGGCATGAACCAAAGAGCAGGCCAGGTCTCCTCCAGGGCTGCCCTCACTCCAGCAGGGAATAAAACAGGGAGGTGAGAGGAGGGAATGCAGCACCATACCCACAGACCACATTTTGGAGAGGGCAAACAATGAGAAAGCTGTGAGAAGTGACAGCACGAGGAATGATGGAATAACAAAGTGAATGCAGAAAGGACAGTTATGGGTTAAAAATACAAAAACAAAAAGGGGAGGAAAACTAATTTTAAACTCTGCTAATTCCCTCCCCCCATTAAAATAAGTTTTTCAAAGAAGTTACAGGATCTGGCACTTTCTCTCCCTTTTGTTCGTTCTTCAGATGCATCTGTTGAATATGGAAGAGCACTCCTTTTATATTCCCAGCTCCAAAGGATCAAAACAAGGATCTGGGGACTGGTGTCTGCATTGTTACTAGGACAGAAACCCAAAAGCATTGATGTTAATCTGACCCTGCCTCTGTTCTCTCAGATACTCCCCAGCTCCTTCAGCCCTGTGCATCTGTCCTTGTATCTCCACCACTTCATTGAGTGAGCGGGAAAAGATGACCAAGGTGGCTGGAAATTTCTCCTCCTCTTATTTTTCATGTCAAAATGTCATTTCAGCTATGCCAAAGCCTCAGAGATGGGGAAGGATTTTATTTTTTAAAAAAACCTATATGTTTGCTAGAGGAGGGGATGTGGATAAAAATCAAAGTTTTTCCAGTGAAAAGATAACATTCTGCTTGTCAGAGCTCCAAAGTTTCTCATCCCACCTTGGATAGTATCCCTGCCTATATGTGGATCTGCAAACTCCTTTTCCCTGGCTTTGCTGGAGCTTCTCAGGCCCTGGATCACACCACCCTTTGTCTGACCAGCTCACATTTGTGCTCAGGGAGGTGGGGACAAGTCTGGGGACCAAGGGAAAGCCACATGATACAGCACATCCCATAGCACTGCCTTCATCCTCCTCCCTGCAGCTGGCTAGGAATGGAGGTGATTATTATCTTGGTATAATGAGGGTTCATTAATTCCTCCAGGCAGAGGCTCCCTGAGCAATGACAGCCCAAAGGTCAAAGTACTTTTTGCACTGAAAACAATCAAAGCAAGACCATGTGGCTGAGTCTTCCCCAGTTTTAATGGCTGCTCAGAGGGCATTTCAGGAGTCCCTTGTTTTGTGACAGCTGGAATTATGGGCAGACCTAATAAAAGGACCTTTTTATGGTGCAGATAGATGCACTAATCTGTTTTAATGGCTCTTCCAGCAAAGCCTTTGACACATTTTCATTATGGCAATGCTTTAATGCAGAAAGCATTCATAGATTAGGATAGTCTTCAAGATCTCCTCTTTATGAAGATTTTTTTACTTCAACACTTTTTTAACTTGCACAGCAGGACCAGCTTAAAAAAGCTGCTTTGTACAGCCCAAATTGGACCAGTTCCATCCTTTAACAGAAAAAAAACCCCAAACCTAAACTCTATTTCCTAGTTACTAGGTCAGCACTGCAGCTGGTGTAAACACACATCACCCTCCTCCACAATCCAGGCCAAGGCAGAGGAGTGTTCTGCAGCCAAGTAGTGCCAGCTCAGAGTATTATCCAGCTTCCACATAAGCAGAATGTACCCTGCTTTTACCCAGGGGAGAGCTGAGCAGAGCCCTTTGCTCCTCTGTCCCCTCCAGCTCTGAGCTGAGGACGGGGTGACAATCATCTCATCACATGGAGTTGCACACTCAGATGCCCATTTCTTCCAGCTCCACCAGTTACCTACAGCACTGAGTGGTTTGTTCCTGCTGGTCACAGAAGCCACCCAGGACCCTGGGCTATGACAGGTCTGACAGCCCTGGCCTGTTCCTTCAGGGAACATCCTGGGCAGGCACAGGGTGCAGGTCAGGCACAGATGTCCTGCAGCACACCAAGCTCTGCAGAGCCTCCATCCAGCACAAGGGACACAGGGAAGAGACAATCTGGACAATCTCTGCTTGTCTCAAGCCTAAATCCCTCACCTCAGAGTGGGCAGCTTGCTCTGCCTGTACACGAGAGCCCATCACAGGCAACCCAAGCAGACTCTTGGTTGAACACTGCCAGCCCAGACCAAAGCACAACACCTCCGAGCCTCTGTGCCAGGGAAGGCTTAGCTGCCTCACCTTCTCCTCACTCAGGACCTCCTAAGCTGGGAGAGGGAGCCAACACTGCATCATTTCTTTTGTGGAACCCCTGTAGCTCAGCACTAGGCACAGAGCAAAGGTCTTGCTGTGGAACAGCCTCACACTGTGAGAGATATAATTACATTTTGGGCTCTATTACTCTCTTCCTTCAGCTGTAAAACAGATCCAGTAAGGAGAAGCAAGCAGCTCCTCCTTTAGAAAGGCTTGGAAGCAGCTTTTATGTCACTGCCGTAGCAAGCTAAAAATAATCCCCAAGAATAAGGTATCTTAAATAAACTCCAAGGTTCTGAAGTTTCTCTTAGAAGAGCCTTACACCCCAAGCCTCAGCTTGTCACAGCGCAGAGGAGATGGATGAGAAGTGTTTTACTGTCCTGCAGCCTGTCCCATACAAGTGCTCTCAGGTCAGACCTCACCCCACTGGCTCCCTCTCCCTCAGCTAATACATAAATTAGTCCAGAGAGCCCCGAAGTAAATTAGCAGAGTAACCTTCTTCACTTAAATAACAATAGAAATGTTTTCTAAGTCTCAGTCTCTGTGTTGTGTCCTGGTATCATCTGCCTGCCCCAGCCAAGCAAAACCTCCAGTGTCAGCAGCAGAGCTGAAGTACAGCCAGGCCCAGGGAGGGACCCCCAGCACCCTACAAGCAGGAGGAACAGCAGACAAGGCGGTGCTCAGCAAGCCTGGCTCATCCTGCAGAGCAGGCAGCGACCCAGCTCCAGACAGCTAGGGCTCATTAAAGGATGTAAGCAGGCTGGATCAGAGGGCAGATTTATTCCTAATGGGAAAAGCAAGGAAAACCCTTGCCTCCCTGTTTCACACTGATGATGTGAATGAATTTTGTAGTGGCTCGCAATAATATTTCAATGGGAGATGACTGCCAGCAGAGGGGGTCATGGGTTTTCCATTTGCCCTGCTGAGAAGAAAGAGTTCTTGTGAAAGACAGAGCTGGCAGCGACCCACTGTCAGCAGCTGCTGCTCCAGGCCCAGGAGGAGCTGGCAGCACCTCAGCTCCACTGGAGCACTGGACCTCTTCCCACAAAGGGAACGGTGCCCAGTGACAGTGTGGGGAATGGGGCCTGGGCAGAGCCTCATGCAGGCAGCCCCAGCTCAGGGGGAAGCGCCACTGATGAAGGGACAGCTCATGATGACATAAGGGCAGCACAGTGGAGAGTCTCAGTGCCTCAAGTCCACTTAGCTCTGATGAGAGATGGAGAAATGTGGTTTCCTGGACATCCCTGTATTCCAGAGCCTGCTGTAGTCTCAGGTTTCCACAGACTCCAGTGGCTTGGCAGAGACCCACCACTGCAGCACAGCCACTCACCCTGCAGAGCCGTTCCTGCCTCCACATGCACATCAACCCCAGCCTGAACAGCATTTTCACCTGCACTAAGATGCAGCTGGACAGGTCAGAACCACCACATACACAGGCAGCACACCAGCTACACACAAAGGGAATACACTAAATTCTTACCAGCTAGTAATGAGAAGTCTCACAATGCTGTGCTCCTGAAGAACGTGATTCCCAGACTGAACAAGGGACAGGGACAGTTCACTTCTCTTTCCGTGTCTGACATGTCCCCCTTGTGCCCCCCAGGCTGCACCCTCTGCAAGTGATGATCTTTCCTCAGAAGCAAGGAGAGCTCTTCCCCCAGCTTTGGTGCAGGGCAGCATTGCTCTTACTCACTGGAGACTCTGGCGTCAAAGGGACCCATCTTTGCCCCAGCCTCTCCCCAGCAGGGCAGAGCATCCTGATCTGCAGGGTCAGTGCATTTTCCTGGCAGAACTCAGTTGTTACTGTGTTAATTATCTGCTGCCAAACATTATTAAGTTTGCAGTGTGACAGTGGGATGTGGGTACGGAGCCAGCAGCACACCTGCTGAGGCAGCAGCTCCATCCCAGTCTGGGTCTCCCTCTTCCCTTCCCCATCGCTACTCCCTGGTCCTGCAGCCACAAAGAGCAGTGTCAGCGCAGGGCTTTCACCCCAGGCATCAGCTGATCAGAGGGCACTGCAGGAACAAACCAAACCGGGGACCCCAGTATAATGGGAAATCTGTCACTTCAAATGTCACCAGTGATGCTGCAATGATTAAATCCCAGCCTGAAGTCCCCAGCCCATTTCTTATTGACTAAATCAAGTGCCTCATATTGACAGGACTTCTGTAAAATGGGCCAAGGCACGGAAAAATCAATTCATTATTAGACTAGCCAGGCCATGATTTGAAAGTCTTCCAGATAAAAAAAAAAAACAAGAAATCTGGTGTTTTTCCTGCCATAATTCAATCCTCCCCTTCACTTCTTACCCCCACCCTCAAAAGTCAGACGGGTGCTATGACTGACAGGCAACAAGGAGAGGAGATGCATGGAGTCAGCTCCAACCCCCTCCCCTGTCCCCACTGCATGGCTGCCCAGCACCAGGCAGGGCTCTGCCCTCCACATCCTCTCTCCAGACAGTGCCCTCTAGGGTAGAGTAAACTTTTTCCCTAGACTGGGAAGGGCCAATTGCTGACCAGGGATGGGCTGGGAATCAGACAGTGGGAGGTGAGCAACTGCGCTGTGCATCACTTGGTTTTCTTGGGGTTTACTCCTTTCTTAGTATTATTTTCTCTCCGTTCACTTCAAATGTAATGATATTTTACTTTATTTAGATTATTAATCTGTTCTTATCTCAACCCACAGGTTTTACTGGGGACTGTGAGTGAGTGGCTGTGTGGTGCTCAGGTGCCAGCTAGGCATAAACCATGATAGCACCCTGCTGATAAAGAGGGAAAGAGCTGAGACAAAATGAGCTGGCTCTACAGCTCGACAGCCTGAGCTGACCAAATATCCATTTTCCTTAGACACCTCATTTTTAATGCCCAGGGGCAAGTAAACAGTGGTACAATTACTGGATGCTCTAAGCTCCTGCATCTTCTACCAGAGCTCAGGGGTGCCTAATGCCTTATTATTGCTGTCTTTATGCCAACCCCAAACTCCTCTAGAAGTGGGAGCATTCAAAGTTAAATGAGCATCTCTGCAGCGTGGGTCCAGACTAACTAGCCAGGCATTTCTCATGCTAAATGGGACAGTAAAACTAAACCTAGTGAGGGGGGATACACAGCTGCTTCCCTCTGAGAGACAACAAAATCCAGAGGAAAACAGCTTTACAGCTGCGCACAGGACCAAGCTGTGCACCTGTCCCCACTTTTTTTTGTTTTCCTAAAGAAACAAACTAGTGTTATCCAACACACTGTGATAGCAAAATCAATTCCTTTGCACCAAATTACCTCTATTTAAATAGATCTATTTTATGCCATTTGCCAGAGAAATGCATCTCCTATTGACAGCAAAGCAAAGCTCTTTGCTCCTTTTAAAAGGAAAGGGAGCTTTTCACAATGTGTTACCAGCAGGGAAGATGTTGGAGGGGCTCTATTTTCTACTTAGTGCTCTCAGTAATAGGACTGCTTATGCAGCTTCAAAAGGAGCAGAGTTTTTACAGTTAAGAGGTACAAGGAGCTTTGCAACATCAAACAGCCACCCCAACCCTCACACAGCCTGCTGGATTGAGAAAAGCCTGCTCCTTGCTTCCTGAACTGCCTGGGAACACTGAACTGGGGGGAAAATGAGCCAAAAGCAAGGGTTTGCCTGCAGCACTGTCAATGACTAAGACCTGCTCTCCGTGGGTATCAGAGGGACACGGTCGTGTGTGTCTGTCATGGTTACACCCACCTTATAAGGGACAGCAAGGAGCTTAGGATTCTCCTCCTGGTTCCCTCACCTGCTTCACTGCTCTCCCAGACACAGGACAATGCAAGAGATGCTGCTTGGCAGGGACATTGCCATACAACCTCCAGAGCCAGTCTGAGGGATTGTTATTGGATCTCTGTACCATTAACTGCTCCTTAATGGGGCAAAGGAGCATTTGCAGCAATAACCTCTATTTGTCATCCCATGCTCATTTGAAGGCAGAGCCAGGAGTGCTCAGCAGGGCTCCAGAGCCTTTCCTCTGGCTCCCCATCACACCCCAAAGAGCCAGGCTGCAGGGACACCCATGGGAGAGCCTGCTCAGCCCATCACATTTCTCAGCACAGCCACCCTGCTGCTCCAGAGACTCAGCAATCCCCACTGGCATCAGCAAGCCAGCAGAGGGGGAAGCAGGGGAGACTATAACCTTGCAAGAGTCAGGGGGGACAGGCCAATATTTAACTAGGCTCCCCTCTAGAGCCTGCCAGGAGCATGGAGGAAACAGGCAGATGATCCATTTCCTCTAGCAGGATGCATACCACTGTTTTTCCCAATTAATTTCCAATGAAACATTGACACAGAGGAATCAGAGAGCCTAATTAAGAAAAATGCGAGGACACAAATTCAGTTAGGGCCAAGTCAAGAGTACTTAAGTATCCAGAAATAAACATGCCTGACATCCATCTGGAAAATTATGCTTTACGAGCCATTGTTCACAAGCTCAAGTACTGAGCATTTGGCCATCCCTCAATGAGCAAGTGCAAACCAGGCAAATCCCTCCCCATCAGCTGGGAGGTTTCAACCTCAGCAAGGGCACAGAAGGTCAAACCAGCCTGCAGGAAGATGGAGAAGACCCAAGAACAGCACCTGAGTCACTCATGTTTTGGGTGCCCATAATGGAGCCATGTCTAAAAGACCCTCTTTAAGCCTGTGTTCCTCCCAGCACACAGTGCTTGCCCTCCCAGAGCAGCCCCCCATAACACCCATTAGCCACTGCCCTGGATACTAGTACATCACACAAGCCAGGAGTGAAGACATCCAGGCAAGGTGGCACAGCTGGACTGTGGCCACTCTCAGGGCTACAAACAGCACCTCGGGTTTCCTAACAGGGCTCCACAAACACTGGCCTGGCCAGACCAAGCTCACTTCACAGAGACAGTGAAGAAGATCCAAGGAAGACTTTTCCAGTCCTGTAAAACACTGACTTCCAAAACATGCCCTTGATCGCCTGGGCTGAGTAGAGTGAGAAAACACTGTGTCCAAGAACATCTCAGAAAAACAGCCAAACAGGTTTACTCTGCCCAGCTCTCACACCTGCCAGGGAAGTTCACCAGGAGCAGCAGGCAGTAACTCAGCCCAGCAAGCAGGAGCAATCTCATACTGCTGATCTTGGGCTGGGCAAAGCAGAAAATCGATGAGGTGCTTTGGATTTGTGTCAGAGACAGTGAAAGCATCAAAGACAAACCCAGGGGATCTTCTTTTTTCCCATTTCCTCAAATTGAGCAGAGAGCATGCTCAGTTTATATTCCAGCAAAAAATGAGTCTTGAAGACTGAAATCCCCCCTCGTATCCCCAGAACTCCTCCTCATGCTCTTTCTAGTGCCTGCCAGTGTCCTTGGCCTTTTGTGAATTTCCTTAACAAGTCTTCTCTCCAGCACAGAAGAGCTGCTCTTCAACTGGATAATAAAGGGGCAAATTGCAGGGCCCAGGGGTCCCAGCAGCTGAGAAAAAGCACAGAGCACTCAACTGGCAGATAAAGAACTAATCCAGACAGAAAATTGGTTTTCCATAATATTGTGGGTTCTGCAAAAGGCAAGAGAAAGAGGCTGGGCTGGGCTCAGATCACACACAGTGCTTGTGGTAGTCAGGCAAACACAGGCACAACAACCTGTTTGCAAGGAGCTGATCAGTGAGCTCAGCCCTCTGGGCCTACAGGGGACAGCCAGAGTTCATCCAGGTGAAGGGACACCATGGGACATCCCTGGAGCAAAGCACTGGTCTGTCTTCTCCCGCACCAACACAGAACAAACAAGAGCAGAGAAAAGAAAATTGGAGCTAGAAATAGGCAATGTAAGGATAGTCCCTCACTGAGGGCCATTCTGTCCTAATCTCATTAAAACAGAGGGCTGATTTATGCCCCAAACAGCGTGTTCTGTCCAACATTCCTGTTTCACAGCCTTTGCTCTCAGGACTCCAACCACACACAGGAAGGGACACTACACACCTCTGGGCTGCCACGATGTATTCCAGCAGCAAGTTGCACAGGGCAATTTGTCCTTTGACAGTGACCCAAGAGGTGTGGGAGGGAGAAAAGAGAAAGAAGCATTTTCTTCTTGTCACAGTTGAATCAGCAACAGCAGCTCTGGGACTACACGGCCTGGCTCCCCTCCCTCCCTGAATACTGGGTCAGATCCCTCAGTCCTGCAAGCAAACAGTTGAACCATGGACCTCACAATTAACATGCAAGACAGGAGAGAATCAGGGCTCATTTTCAACTTGTCAGGGCCCACAAAATAAATTACAGAATAAAATCCCAGAATGACAGAATAATGAGCAATTCATTTGAAATGTAAAATAAATAGGTAAATCTCTAGTGAGCTGGCAGAATAAATGGGATTCAGCTGACATTTGGTGATTAAATTAAACTGTAATGACCTCATGAATAATGGGCTACAGGATTGAATTTGGAGGGCAATATTTTCTTAAGTAGGGGCAGAGGGACAACACATCCAGTAAGAGCCAAGCTACACCTTTTCCATTATTTTCAACACTTTGCACAAACTCCCCACTTCTGAAGAGCTGCACAGCCTGAGGACACGGACCTCCTCTGCAGAGGCTGATCACAGCCCTGTTGTCCCAAGGTCTTCAAGCACGAGGATTCCCATCCCCAGCAGGGATTCTCCCTCCTAGCAGCCAGCTGCAGCTCAGGGCACAAACAGGAGCACAGGTCCTACTGCTCTCTTTGTGAAAGTTAAAAAAAAACAACAGCAAAAAGAAAGTTTAAAAAGTAAAAGTCATCTGGGCATGCAGCAGAGCATCCTTCCTAGCGAAGCCATCTCCTGTGCTCCGAGAGCCACACTCTCATCTCCCTGTGCCCCAACATTTGGGCCCACATCCTGCTCTCCCAAGTCAATCCACACCCAGTGCAGGGCCAGGTTTTCTAGATGTCCCCTCTCTCCCCTGCCCTCAGCCGCTGGTGTTATGTTGGTATCATTAAAGGATTATGTTATCAGGGCTGCTGGGGTAATGACAGCTGCTGTCTCTTGACCTGCAGTTCTGAGCTTGTTCTTTCACTTATCAGCTACAGACAGAGCTGTCACTGACCCTGGCTGTTATTACGAGCTCAATCCACTGGTGTCCCAAGATGCCTTCCCCAATGTGCTGCTGGGCATCCTCTTCTCTAAAAAGCAGGATCCCCAAGGATACAGGGCCAACCTCTCCTGTCTCAACCAAAGCCTTGTAGCCTGAGGAAGGACTTGATTCATTGAGTTAATTTCTTTGTTTGCTTTAGCTTAGTAATTGATCAAGAAAGATATGGAAAGTGAAATTTCATCTTAGTTCAAGTCAGAAAAAGCTGATTTGTATCAAAGTGAACAAAAACAAAGACTATGTTTCAAAACATACTTAAGCATTTCAGAAGAACACCAATTCTGAAACTTAAAATATTTGTCTTTCTGCCTCACTTCACCCTCCAGTCACCCACTTTGGCTCAAAACTTCATTTCACAGCTCTGATTGGCAAAGGTTTTTCCCCTCACACTCAGATATGCAATATTGAGGGACAGAGGTCACTCCAAGATGGGAAAGAATAATAATTAACTCACCAAGATAATATCCAGTGCATCTAGTATGGTAAGTATTGCCATTATTTCACTTAACCTACATCACAAAACACACATGATTTGGTTCAGAACTCTTCCTTTTCCTAATAAAGAACTAACTTGTTGGTGTAATAATTTCACCCCCCCTACAAATCAAAGCTAAGCAGAAGTGTTGCCACAGGCCAATAGATTGAGAGCTGGGAAATAAATCAAGATCTACAGAGATATAAAATCTAATAATTCTATTAAAGCCAAGTTAAGACAATTAAATACTAGTGAGACATCAAAAAGCTATGTAGCCTGGAGAAGTTGATTTTATAAATGAACCGATTCATTTAAATCTATGCCCTCATAAATTGCATTTCATTCCTGCTGCACATCTCGAGCCCCAAACCTCTCCTGTTCAGTCACAGCCCTGCTAGGGGAGCAGAGCTCCTCTCAATTACTCCTCACCTTGTGCCTCCAAAGGCATCCTCTCCCAGGTACCCACCCAGCCCACAGCCTGGACCTGCCAGGAACTGGAGGTCAGCTCTTCCAGTTCAGGTCCAGACCACCACCATTGGTGCTGGCACTTGGGTAAGAGGCTGCAAGGCCACTTTGTCCTGCAACCCAAACACCTTCAGAACAACCAGCAAAGGCAGCTCTGTCAGCCCTCAACATCCAAAAGGCATTTCTGTCCCATCACACCAGGAGCACAGAAAAGTACATGAACAGCACCAGTCAGAAGGCAGCTAAAGAGGATTTAACTACACAGCTCTGCACAAAGCAAAATCCCTGCAACATACTCGTAAAGCCTGACACAGCCATACAGCAGCTCCTGCTCAATCTGGGTAATGCTTCAGCTGCCTTGCAGGTCTCTCAATAAAGCTATTCCAAACTAAACCTCAGCCACAGTGCACTGGAAAAAAAAATTACTTTAAAAAAAAAAAATCATATGGCTAAATCCCAGTACACCATCTCTTGAGGCTTCTACTGGGACACCAAGTTTCCACTGATTCAGTTCTAATTCACAACAACTTGGGAGAACAGGACAAGTAACACAAATGAAAAATGTGACATGACTTAACCCCTCCTAACCTCTCTCTCCCTCTCCATGTCCCTCCCACTGCTCTTTCTTCCGCCTCTTTCCCTCTGCCTGCCCAGCCACATCCTCCTCCTTGCCTGTCTTTCCAGGTCTGTGGGTTTATCTGTACAACCTGGGAGATTAAAAGCCCTGACAAAGAATATCTCTCCTTACAATAAGAAAATCTTTACCTGGCCAGCAGAATGAAACGTGAAAGAAATATTTCCACTAGGAAATATTTGGGCTCAGCTTTATACCTTTCTGGGAGGCAATTCCAGGGGTGAGTCTGGGTTTTCCCTGTGCATCCTTCTCAAAGGCCACATTATCTTCTACCTGGGCAGAGAACCTACAAGCTGCAGACAAAGGGCAGGTAGTTAGAGATGCCCTGGGATTTACAGCAGTGCTGAATTTGCTGGAGTTGCAGATCCTTTGTAGAGATTTTAAAACAGCCATGGCTTTGGCAAATGCCCAGCCGCAGAGTCCCACACATTCCCAAAGGTTAAGAGCAGACAATGCTTTCCAAAGTCTTTCTGCCAAAATGTCAGCAAATTCTGCATCGCTTGCAGCCTCCACAACAGATAATAACCCTAATAAAATAAAGAGGCTAATATATCTGAACCAACATCTAGTAAGAAAGGGGGACATTTAATTGGAAACATTGCCTACAATTTAAATGTCAAAGGAGAAATGGCTCCCATGTTCACAGCCATAAACCAACAGTGTCAGTGGCTGAGAAGGGGCAACAAGGAAATGTCAAGGAGGCTCCTGGTGTTTTGGTTGCCTGCACTGTGCAATTCCTGCTCCACGGAGTGGACAGACCCTGCCCCAATAATCCCATTTCTGCCTGCATTCCCAGATACTCAGCCAGGAGCTTTTTTCCACCAGGTGACCAGAGCCCTGCCAAGGATGAAACCAGGTCTGCAGCTCTCCAACAAACACCCCCCTCCCACCACACTCCTGGGCACATCACACCTTGGTGCTGATGTTCAGTTTCACCCACAGCTGCTCCTCTCTGCGGACAGACCAAACAGAGGCAGCACATCCACAAGCTTCAAACCATCTGTGGTGCCACAGCATGCACAGGAACGTGCCCGAACCCGAGCCCGGGAGGCCCAAGGAAGGGCACGCACAAGCGGGGGAGCCAGGCAGAAGCAGAGCCAGCTCCGCAGCACCCTGCTGAGCAGCCGCCTCCCCAGCCAGCTCCAGCCAAGCTCCTTTTCCCAGGAACCAGCAGCTCTGTGCCCACAGGAACATGCTGGAGCCAGCAAAGTTCAGGGCTGGGGCAAGCACGTTCTGCTCCTTAGCGAAGGTAAATCAAAACATTAAGGTCCTCCTGAAGAAATGTTACATCCTGAGTTTTATTTACTTGCCTGCAAGCTATGGGTTGTTTAGACAGACATCCAGCTTAATTTGTTTACAGTGGTACCACCTGAGGCATTTCTTTTGTATTGATGACTTCAGTTAAACCTCTTATTTCTTGAACCTTCTCTTTTGTGCAAAGAAAATGACACTTGCTACATAAATACACAGAATGAATTCAATTCTATGATCACAGAGAAGCACATTCTCCCTCCCTCCCCCCGCACCACTGTAACACTCCCACGCAGCAACTGCAGTGACAGTGGGTGGAAAAGAGCCTTTTGTTCCCACAGATAAATTTCACCAAGGGTTTGTACATTGGGCTGCAGCTCAGAAGGCACCCGGGCCACGTGTCCCAGGGCATGTTTTGAAAGCAACATGGCATGAATGCAAGTGGACAGGTTGGCTGCACCATTACCAAGGTCACAGAACAGCATTTGTTCTTACAATGATTGACTTGTTCATCCTTAGCTGTTGAGGGCAGCAGGGCTGAAATGCAAATGAAAAGTAACTTTTCAAATGCTCTGCTGAAAGATCACATGCGTTTCTATTTAGAAGCGAGCTCACATCGCACCAGTTTGGAACAGCTCCCACCCAACCTACTGAAGATAAATGTTTTGATTTAATTGAAGGTTTTGGTGATTTTTGTAGGGTGGAAGGGATTTACACTTTAGGTTCAGTTCCAGCAAACCTGAGTTTTAAAGAAAATAAAAGATGATTTGACTTCCATTCGCTTAAAATACCTGTCTTAGTGTTTCCTGTGACATTCTCTTTCCCATTTTTGACCCACTTGAATGTGAACACCTTGTTGGCTTTTCTCACATTCACTCACACGCCGCCTGCAAAGCCTTGTGCTCTGCTTGAAAACTTTTGCCAAGAAAGCTAAATTGGTTATAGCGGAGACCTTTCAGCTGCAGAGGTACAGCAAGGGAGGTCTGAGGGGCTCTAGTACAGCAGGAAGAGGAGACACACACAAACCTGGCTAAGCATATTCACTGTAACACTTAAATTTGGAGCAAGCTCACCCTCAGACCAGGAATAAAAACTGACTCCTTTAAATAACGGCTGGCACTGGAGCAGATGATTTTTCTCCCCTTCAGGTCACTCTGACCGATTGCCAAGAGCCAGCATTACAATTTTCACAGTAACATGCACACATGCTCCAGCCTGGCAACCACAGCAGATTGAAGCCTTTGCCTCCTTCACCTCATGTCAGAGCAACCCTGGATCCGGCAGCAGAGACGAGGTGCTCCAGCTCAGCTCCTCGGAGAGGAGGTCAGGCCGCAGGTCCTCCAGCGGCAGAGCCAAGCCCACACTCAGGGAACATCCCTGTGCTCCTCTCCTGTCCTCATCCCTCTCGGCCCCTGCTCCTCTTGAAGCAGTATCAGGCTCCAGCGGCAGCACTGAGACACCACTACACCTCCCAGGAAGACCTTCCCTCTCCCCTCCTAGAAGAGGTCACCAGAGCCCTTCCAGGGCTGTCAGCCAAGGGGACACTCCACACAAGCCTCCACACCACTGGAGGGAAAAGGCACAGTGTTTACATGAAAGCCTGGCTCAACCCTTGCATTTCAAATGCTTCTGCCCCCTTCCAACAGGCTGTAAAGCTCTTCCGTTTCAAGCAGCGTTACAATAGGAGTCCCCCAGGTGACACAGAGCCCCATAAAGCAAATTAGGGGCTTAATGGTCTGATTCCCACTTGGCACCACGAGGTCAGACCTTAGACTGGCTGTCCAGCATCATTCACTGTATCACTAGTTGTAGGCCAATCTTGGCACGTACATCAAAGCTCTTCACAGCATCAAAGTCCTTCTCTGGAGCTGGACCTGGGCAAGAGACAGCACCTTCAGTACAGCTCCCAGAGCTCTCTACATGCATAGAATGGGAAAAAAAATCCCCTGTGCTTACCTGCTTCCCCTCAGCACTACAAGGAAGGGAAAAAGCATTTTGGTTGTACAGAGCATTTGCAAAGCTCAAAGCATTGTTATTACCTGTAATTACAGTCTGTTCACCTTCTAAGCAGTAAAAGTGTGTTTTTAGAGGTGTTTTACCCACCAAACAAGGACCTTTTAAAAGCTGTTATTTGCTGAATTCTCAATTAGCACATCATTCCCTTCTCAAGTCTCACTAGAGCCTCCTGGAGCAAAGCAAAGCCCAATCCAAACAGTGTATCAAGATCTGCCACAAACAACCTTTCCAGCTCTTATAATGCAGGTTAACATTCTGCACATTCAGCAGAAACTGCATTTGCTGTGAAGGTTACAGTTATTAAAATACATATACACTGGCTCTTCAGAGCACTGAAAGCCACAGCCTTGAAAATTCACATTCACTCAGATTCTCATTTCTGTTACACCCCCCATCACATCGATGTCACCCTAAATTTTAGTGAAAAGCTTCCATGTTTGCCCTGATGCAACAAAGATCAGCTCCAGGTTGTGAGGAGGGATGGAACAGATACAGGTTTTCTATTTATGAAGCCTCCCACTCTCTGCCTCCTGGCAAATCACATATCCTGCCAAGTCACAGCACACTGAAACCAGAATTAAAATACAATAAACTACCATGAGAGAAAGTGCTGAAACCTTACCCTCATAACATTTCCACAGATGAAGAAAATTGAGTATAGAAGATCCAATTACAAACAGAGAGAAAGATTCAGGAAAATTATAGCACTTAGGGCAACAAAGTGGCCTTTTAAAGGGCTGGATTTGCACACAGAGCATGGTACTAGCAGGACAGGGAGCAGTGCCAGAAGGTGGGTCTGTCACCACAAGAACTGGCAGGTTTTGGCCAACCCACAAGTGCCAGGGTCTGAAGGTGGGCAGCTAAAACTTAGGCAGGGTCATTCCAGCAGGGGAAGCCTGGATGGCTCTCATGCAAACAAAGGAGCTCCTTCACCACTGATTTCTGCAGGTGCAGGATGAAGCCACCCCAGAGCAAGGCTCAGGGCCAAGTCTCCAGAGCAGCTCCTTCCTGGCTCCCCATCAATCCTCAGCACAGGCTCAAGAGAGATGAAGGGCAGACACCTTCTCATGGCACCTCCTTAGGGTGACAAATGCCACACAGCAGCATCTTGGCACGCAAAGCAGAGCCCGCCCAGCCGCTTGCCTCCCCTACACAGCGAGGCTGATGCCTCTGTCCCCTGCCAGTCGCATCCACTTGGGGTGTGATCCTTCAAAGCAACTGCATCCTTCCCCTTCACAAGGGCAGTGGGCGGCACAGAGGAGTCCTGATCTCAGCCAGGCCAGACTAGTTGCCAGAGGAAGCAATAATACCATAATCACAAGGCACATCACTCTAGCAGCAGGTGAAACCCCACACTAAAAAAAACCTCTTGCAGATCACACTTGCCCAGAACCACACCAGGGGAATGTGAGTGCCCTTGAAAAGTCTGTGATCCACCTCACATTGCTCTGGAAGGCTGTTCCTCACCCAAGATAAATAGCCCTCTTCTCAGCAGGGCATCAGAGTGTTTACAGATTAATTTTTTTTTTTCCTAAAGAACATCGACTCCATAAAACAACAATTAGCCGCACTCTGAATTTATGAGTGTAATTTGCAACACTGTTAAAGCATGGGCAGCCATGGCTTTCACGCAATGGTAATTGCGTGCATTGCTGTGAAGGAGCCAGAACAAGGCACACTGCTGGCTTTTTGGGGATTGCTGGAAAAAGGAGATGCTGTTGAAACTGCTACCACCTTCACGGGGGCATGGGACACACACTGGTACCATGATTCAGTGACCACCCCAAAAACATTCCATGGAGGGTGGTGGGAAGGACTGTGTTGCAGGTTGGGGCCACCACATTAGCAGGAACCAGATGATGCAAAAAGGACCAAAGAAAGCTGGAAGCTAAACTTTTCAGAGGCAGCAGTAATTAAAAGACAATTTAGACATGAAGGAAACACATTAGGAGTGGTGTCTCCCCCATCAAGCTACTTTCTTAAGTAAAAGTCACCAGAGTCTGATAAGGAATTGTTAGCTTAGAAGTTTAGGAGGGAAACTTCTTCAGGGTATTAAGAGATGAGCCTGGATGGAGTTTTCATATAGCCAAGATCCCTGATGGAAGAGAACTAATTTACACATCCAGCCACTTAGCACAACTCAGCACCAACTAACCAGCAGTCTTGTCCTACTGGGAGGGGCAAAAGGAGCATAAAGGCTGAATTTCCTTTCCCTCTCCGTTCCCCTCAGTTCTCCCAGCCCTTCCAGCAGTGAGCTGTCCTGCCCAGGACCCAAGCTGCCGAGGTGACCACACGCTGCTCAGAGGTTCCAGCAAGTTGGCTGCAGCACTGGCAGATCAAAGAGGCAGCTTTAACTTTTTCACTGGAGAGCTTGGGAAGCCAAGAGGCTGTTTTCAAAAGGATAAGGAAAAAGGCTTTCTAGTTTATAGCTGAAAGGTATTTACCTTAATGTTAAATGACAATTGCTCACAAAACAATATTGCAGGAACTCCCTGGAGGCATTAATCAGAGGGCTTATCTCCCACTTTCACTAAGCATGGCAAGCAACAGATACTTGCAGATACCACCCTTCAAAGGCTGTCCCCAGCTAAAGCATCAAACTCCTATTTGGGTTCCTAAATTGGGACCCTCAGTGCTTTTGTGGGTCTAGATCCAAAGCCTTTCTGTGAGTCTCTGAAGATGGTGACTGAAGTTCTGACCACTAGAAACAGTCTGTTCTCAGCCCTCCTGAAGCCAGGTACTCCCAGGTCCATCATCCCCCAGGTGATGTGCTGCAGCTGCTGGAAGAAAACAGTGCTGCCTGACAGGTCACTCCTGTGACTGAGGGAGAGTTCCAGTGCAGGACGAGGAAACAAGTCACAGTTCCCAGCTCCATCTGCAGGGAGGAATCATCAGTCTGGTTCCACTCACTACAGCTTTTTTTGGGTTGGGTTTTTTTCTCCTCTGAAATACCAAGCAAGGAGGCATGTGGACCAGCAGCATATGGAGCTGAAGCCCTTCTCCCCAGCCCCTGCCACCCCTCCTGCCTGCCAGCAGGCTGCACTCAGAGAAACAGATGGTCCCTTCAGGTCATGGCTCCTCCAGACTGACACTGCGCAGCCAAAGCCAAGAATCACATAAATAGCATGGGATTTGATGGGGAAAAAGGGATTTTATACAGGAGAAGCTGAGTCCTGTCTGGGCAGAGGAAACCTGCAGTCATGGGGCACCACCACAGAGAGCTGGCACCAAGTGCCTCTCTGCAGGAAGGGTTGGGGCTCCCTCCACACCTCAGGGGCATCACCACTGCTCTTGGCTTGTAACAGACCATGCTGAGTCCTGCATCCCTCCTGCCCCATGCAGGACATGCAGCCACCACAAGTGCTGTATCAGGAGGACCACATTTGCAGTGAGGCCAAAAACCTCACCCCAAGGTCTTTCAAGCCTGTGCTCTCTGCCACCCTCCCATCCCTGCCCTGTTTTGGGTCTGTAGCTGCTGCTCACCTCCACTCTCACCATCAGACCACTTCCCCTTTCACTTCCCACCCCTCACTCCACCTTGTCTTCCCAAACTCCTCTCAAGATGTGCTGCTTCCCTGCAAAATATATACAAAATAAAGTGTATTCTACAGAGATGGGGATTTAAATCCTTATTCCCTTCATTGTATGCATCTTAAGGCATCATTTTTAAACGGCAGAAGCATCCACAGATTTATGTGCATCTTTAAGGTCTAATTTACATAAAAAACAAGTGCAGAGTGCTTCTCAGCCCCAGGGCACAGCAGACACAAGGAGAACACCTAATGAATTAAAAAATGTTTGGATAAAACTTATATAAACTCTTCCATATGCTAATAAGATGAAAGGCTATAATTACAAGCTGAATTGTGTACTGACACAAGTAGCTCTGTGAAATAAACGACAATTTCAGTGTCCTTGAATCCAAAATAATGTATTGCGAAAAGGTGCTTTCTCATAAATCTCTCTCTAGGCTCTTTTCAACACCTCTGGGAGCACAGGTGATGCTGAGGGATGCAGTAACTTCTCGGTAGGTATAAATTTCATCTTTATAGGGATCACCCAATATTTAAGGGCATATTTCCACTTACTAAAGAGAGTTGATAGAAGGTAATTATAACCCTAGCTTGCATGATTTGAGTCATCATCAGCTAGCATTCATAGGAAAGGTACACCTAAACAAGGCGAGCACAGTGCAGGGAGGGGGAATATTCTCATCAAGCTTCAGTACTGTGCTCTTCTCATCCAACATAAATTTTTAATACAGAAGGAATTTAATTTTTGCAATACAAAGCTGGGAAGCACTAGAGTTTATGTAAACAGCCAGCCACAGAGAGACTGCGCTCCACAAACACGCCAACAAAATCCATTTCCACAGCCCTTTAATTCATGAGTCACTGTCCATCATGCTCAGAACATAATCCTGCATGCCTGCCAGCCTCCCCAGCCATGGCACTGAGGAACAATGCCCCGGGCACTGCTCAGGGGGGTGCCAATCTGGATGATGTTCTCTGTACAGCACTGTCCTGCCTCTGCAGCCTCCAAACACACCCACATGACGAGGGGCCTGTGGAAAGCTGCACCACAGCCATGGGAGGGAAGCCCCCTCTTCCCTCTCTCCCCACCCCAGTTACTCAGGTTGGTAGGGATGGGTGCTCCTCATCATCCAGAGCAGTTTATTACCATTTCTTATGCCTCATGCATATGCGTGAAGTGACACAACAAGCCCAGATAATCAAATTAGTAATGCCAACACAAGCCTACAGAAATGTTACCCAAGGCAGTGGAGTTGCTCCATATTTGCTCTAATGTGACACCAGTCTGGACCTTCTGGCAACCAACCACTGACCAAGGTGAGCTGTCAATCCTTGACCTTCTGCAGGTACCTCAGGGCTCCAACCTTTGCTGCCTGTGCCACCACACACGAGCCAGTTGGGCTGTCCCTTAAAGTACTTGCAACCTCTGCGGGCATGAGGACAGAAAAACAAGGAGTAAAAAAGTCACACAGAGACAAAACTGACACCAGAGTGGTGGCAAGGCTGGAGACTGGTTCCTAGGCCAGGCTTACAGCACACAGCCTGCTCAGTGCAGCAGCAACAAGTGCACTTCACCTCCTCCTCAGGCGGGTCTCAGACTCCACGCAATCATCACCCCAATTTTAATCAATCTGGAGACATACTGTTCTCTTACAGCTATAATTAGAGCTCAGCTGAATATCTTTTTCCAGCACTATGACCCCAAGGTTATTTAATGAGACCAAATCAATTGGCTACCTTAATGCTCCACCTGGACTTAACATATACCAGAAGGAAGTTATGATAGAAGGAATATGCAAAGACTGCACTCTTGCTCAGAGTCCTCTCCTAACTCCTCTTTGCCACACTGATGGAGACAGTCAGCACTTTTTTTGCAGATCAATACTGCACGTGAGTGTGACCACCACTCCAGTTACTGTCTCAATTACCAAGGCACGAGTGTGCTCCTGCACACCAACCCCTGCCTGTTCTCCCCCTTGGAACAGCACCTGGGGGAAATCATTAACCCACTAATTGGAAATCAATTTAAAGTCCATTTGCCTAATGACATGAGCTCTGTAAATTATCTATAAATTGTTAATTTGTGAGAAAATGGCATCAGAATTTTTGTTTTATTAATTGGCTTTTCCAGATGCAAGTTATTCCTAAAGCTTTATAATCCACGTCTCTTGGTGAGCAAACATTAAAACCTGCTTAATAAGATGACTTTTATGCCAAGAAAAAGAGTAGAATGAGTAAACTGGCTCTTGTGAACACTTCAGTATAAGGGTTTATTCATTCATCCTAGCAATTAGAGAAGGAGAAGTCATGGGGAGATTGAAAAAAAGGTCCTTTGAGTGCCTGTTCACGTTCGTGAACAAAATTGGTTCCAACCACATTTGCATTTTTCAGAAGCAAAATTCCTCCGAGTGCAGAAACCAACACCAGCTCAGGTCACCTCTCCCATCATCCTCATGCCTCCTTGGCAAGGACTCAGCTAGGCACAGGCTGAGCTGAGAACCCACCTCTCAGCAAATATTTGAGTGACTGATTCACTGGCCACAGCATTTGTGGGAAACGATTGTCAAAGTCTGTGTCCAGGGACCATGGTGTGATTTCTTTGATGATATGGAGGTATTAGAGACTATTTCTACCTACTAGTAGTGCAGGAGTACAGAGACCTTTGTCAGGTTATTTTCTGGTAAGACACCAAAAAAAATTCAGCTACAGAAACCCAGGACAACCATGTACCCAGGTCATCACCTAACTCCTGTTTCAGTCTCTCACTCCAGCTGGGTCTGTATCCTTAATGTCTCATGCCATACTCCAGGTCCTGAATTTCCCTTTTACCCCAGACAGCTGCTTGGGAACTGCACACACCATCTACAGCCAGGCACAGAAATCAAGTCCATGTGATTTCTCTACCCCACGGTAACCAGGCAATATGACTGTCGTTTTCAGAGACTGATATTTACCAACAAAAAGAAATCAAGGGTTTGACTGACCCAAAGAGCAAACACCTGAGGAACCTGGAGCTTGCTCCCAGACAGTCCCTGGGCATGGACCTAGTGCACATGAGTTGCTTGGTCCCAGCACTCATCTTTATTGAACAGTCAGAAGTAAAATCTCCAGGTGCACTGTGACCTTGACAAGAACAGAAAAAGGGAGCATAATGATTTCAGCTGCAGCCTGATGTCCAGCAAATCTTTCAGCACTGGGTTTTCCAATTTCAGTACAATTTTAAGGGAAAAAGGCAGTACAGGAGCGAGGTAATGGGAGCTCAGCAGAGCTTCAAAGTCCCAATTTCCACCCCAGAAGAAAGACAAAGCCATGAGATCTTTCCCAGATGTGTCCAGCAGGGACTAGCAGGTCGTCAGGCCAGGCTGCTTTTGGTTGTGTCTGGAGCAAGGGAAGTGAGCCCTAAAGCTGGCAGCATTGCTGCTCATTCCACCACGGTACACACACACCTGGGGTAAGCCAGCTCCACTCCTCCTCTTCCTGACCCCTTTAGGACTTGATCCAAAAATCCCCCCAACCAGCATGAATGCCTCAAGAATGCTTGCGTGCACATAAATGAAAGCTCCTCCATTCAGGGACCAGCCACCCTGCACTACAGCAACCAGCCAGGACAGACAGCTCCTTGTTTTGCCAAAATAGGAAGCTGCAATCTCAAAGCTTCCCCCTTCCATTAATGCTCTATTCAAATTAGTCTTTGAATCTGTCTGGATTACAAACCCATCCTCTCTCAGCAAACCCCCTTCCCAGACAGCCCTCCCCTCATCTCCCCTAAGTAGATGCTAAATATAAACATACACCCTGGAGAATGTGTTGGGAAAAAGAGGACTGGGATTTTAAAAAAGCTTCCCCGTCCTTCATCTACTCAACAAACACACAGACCATAAACAGAGCTGCTTTGTTGTTTGCTTTCAGGGCTCCCAACCGAGAGCTCATCCCTCCACTGCCATTCATCACCACAGCTCCTGCGGCAGAGTGAAATGCTGGGAATACCCTTCCTTCAGGGATACATCCAGCCCTTGCTGCTCTCCTCCAGCGGATTCCAGCCATGCCCGGGCAGGCCAGGTGATGAATACAAGCGTGTTGAAAGAAGAGCTGCCAGATGAATGCTGGCCCTATTCCCCAATCCTCTAGTGAAACCAATCCAGTCGGAAGAACTCCTGCCTGCTGATATGCTAATAGTTTAAATGAGCTTTAATTGGCTTCCCAACACTGCCCCTGCCACTCACACCCACACCAGCCCCGTTGTGCCACACCTGCACCACCACCCAAACAGAGGAGATGCTGGTTCCTATGGGGCTGTTCTGCTTGTCCCACTGCTGCTCCAAGTGTAATTATTCTGCTGTGGAATCACAGCACCACCTGTTCTGACAATTTCATAGCTCCCATTTAAAAGAAAACACCCTTAGGGTGGGGGAGAGCTGATGATAAGAAAATCCAGCTGTCTTTGTGCTGTCTGCTCTTGGAAACAGCGGCAGGAATGGCACGTGGGTGAAGGGATGTGTGGGGATCACTGAGACACAGCCCACGCTCGGGCAGCCAGCTCTGTCTCCTCTGCCACTGCTGCCGCGCTCAGTCCCAAAGCCCATCAGTGTCTCTGCAGGAACTGAGCTGTGGGGAACGTAGCTGCACGGCTGGAGCTTGGCTGCTGCAGCTGCACAGAGCCAGAGGTGGCTGATCAGACTAACTCACCTCCTGTTCAAAACAGCACAGTTGGCCCCACACTGCCATAGGAGGAGACAACATTACCAGGGACAAGAGCTCTGCAGCGCTCCCAAGGAAGAAACCAGTTGTCTTCAGCTCTTGCTACAGCCCATGTTTTTGACCAGCCACCCCTCCCCTCCGTCCCCCCAGGTTTTCTCCCCCAGCACCACACCCCTCCCAGAGTGGAGGGAGCATAACCAATAGTCTGATGCAAAGGCTGTTGCAGATAAGACAGCAGAGAACCTCAGTGCTGTCTCTTCCCAGGTACAATGCAAGGCCCTGCCTAGATCCCTGAGAACATCTCCAGCTTTACATTTATTTTTCAGTGTGATCATCAAGCAAGACAGCAAAGTGACTCATCACCATCCATCACAAGCTTCATTGTTTAGTAATAAGATGTATTGCCCCCTTGCAGCAAAATAACACTCCAGCCAGAGCTCCCATTTGTTATGATCTGGCTGACTGGGACAGCTGTTCACATCAATGCTGTAAACACTCCATTTGGACCAGAGACAGCAAGTTTTAACTGCTAATAAATGGACAGGCTGTGAGCACATGTGATGTTAGAGGCTGGTCACCACCAGCCTTCCCTGGTCAGACTCCTGTAGCAGCCCTGGGCCAGTGCTGCAGCCACTGCCCCTCTTCAAACACAGCACAGGGAGTGTGGCTCTGCCTGTTGAGTTGCCCCAGCAGCCAGCTAACCCTGCTGGGAGCTGCCACAACACAGTCACCATCACAGTGTCCCCAAAATCCAGTGCCAGGTGGGCAGGGAGGGTTTGTCAGGGTCAGCGGGCAAGGAGCTTTCTCAGTTCAGAGGAATGGGCTCAGAGCAGCAGTGCTGGAGGAAAAACTTACTTGTCTCCATGCATCAGGAGGGAGCTAAATCTGCTTCTCTGTAGTCAGGTTTATTAGAAATGGCCTCAGCAGAACACACAGCAGAGAGAAGGCTTTCTGGAGAGCACTGAGGGTCTTCTCTGGTAGCACACGATGACAACCTATGGAAGGCAAAATTAATGCTTAGTTGGGGGTCTCTGACCTGATGCCCTCTCTGCTTTCCAGGGTTAAGGCACGCTCTTCTCCCAGGTTTATTGCCAGCTACACAGACTGCTCAGCCATAAAGCTCCAGAGCAGCAAAGGCCCAGCAAGCCTGAGCCTCTGGCAGCAGCTGGAAGATGATAACTGCATACTGGAAAGTGAGATCTGCCACAACACCAGATACCTAAACACACACCAGGGCAGTTCAGAGTGCGCTTTCACTCCCCACAGTGACTCCACTGTGGCCAGTGTAAACCCCAGGACAGGGCAAGGGTGCTCCAAAAACCAGCTCAGCATGGGCAGAGCCTCTGCAGGGAAGGCTTAGATGATGCAAGAAGACCTTCCAGCAGCATCCACCAGCAGATTTCACTGAGGTCACAGCCTCACTCATTAGACACAGATGTCACTTCCATTTTTACATCAGGAAAATTAAAGCTTATAGACATACAGGCACAAAGCACTCACAAGATCTCATGATTTATCATCACTGTCATTCCAGGCTTTCACAACAGGCTGGGTTTATCCTTTGGCTCGCTTATAGCAGCTCCTTTGAGAGACACATGAATATGGGGGCAGGGGACAGGTCTGCTGATTATTCTCATCTGCGTTTCTGACCAGCTAGAACCCTCAGGAAGACTGCAAGGCTTTAAAAATAATAATTTTAAAAAATCAGCCACCAGCCTCTGCAGCAGTGACCCGCAAAGAGCAAACATGGGAGCACTGTCCAGAGCTAGCCCAATAGCAGTTCCAAGAACAATAAAAAGCTGGTCTAGCTTTCACAGAACTCAGTCAGCCCCCCAGACTGTTTCAGTTGTCTGCGGGCAGTGCTATGTCTCCATGCATCACCAGAGCACATAACAGAGTCTAAAGACACAACAGGTAAAAACAGCAAACATGACCAAAGCAGCACATCTCCACTACCTCCCCTTGGGCATCCTAGCAACTTAAGCAATTTCCCTTGTGAGAAACTTCCCCTTCTCCAAACAGAGAGCTAGAAAGAAAATCCCACAGGCAGCACTTCTTGGGCTGCATCTCATGAGTCCAGGTGATACTCAAGGCAATGAACCACTCCTCACCCTCCAGTGACAAGACTTTCTTATCCATCAAACACAAACTCCTTCAAGTGAAGCAGAGCAGCCATGGCAGGCAGCTGCAAACTCACCATGCTCTCGAATGCCACTGAAGGACAGCTCCTGGCTCTCATCACTGCCCATGGCCTGGGGCTGTTCCGACCTGCAGTGCTCAGTGCTGAGACAACAAACTTTTTCCAGACTCGGACAACCATTTGTGGGCAATTAGCTTAAGCACTGGCTGCTCAATGAACTCACCTGCTCATTAACAAACCCCTTTGTTAATCTGCAGAAAAGCTCATTACACCTGGGGACAGGCTCCTAGGAGCCTGCAGGAGCAAGCCAGTGGATTTGGGAACGGGTTCAAGAGAGAGCACACCAGTCCCTGTTGCATCTCCACATACCTCTGTTCAACACAGCACAGCCCCAGGAAGCTCAGCAGGCCAGAGACCAGCTGGAAAGAACTAAAAGCCCCAGCACAGACACGCAACCTTCCCTTGCAGTCACCTTGTAATTCTCACTCAGCACCAAGAGTTTCAATTGAAAAGTTTATGCAGGTTTTACAAATTAAAACACCTCTGCACAACTCTTTGAAAAGCTCACCCTGAGTTTGTCCTGTGTCACTCGTAGGGTTCAGTCTGGTTTAAGAAATAATCTCATATCACCTCATTTCATATGGGAGTTTCTTAATCACCCAGCACCCACCTCGTTCCAAGGAGGCTGCGGAGCTCCCTTGTGTCAGGGAATGAGACATCAGTGCCCAAACCTGTAGCTAAGATAAGCCTAACACAGAACATAAGCTGCTTGTCTTGCTGCCCAAACCAGACAAATCACAATGCTCTCAGTGACTTTCCAGCTCAGCCCTTCAGCGACTGGCTGTCCTCACACCCACTCTCATCCTGGGGACTCTGCAACTGACATCTTCCACTGGAAGAGGACATGCCTGTCCTCCTTGCCCACACCAGAGTTTCCCTGCTTCAAATCCGGGTTTGAAACCAAGTCTTTGGCAACCTTTCGCACCCCACCTCAAGGCACTTGAGGCTTTATTCCTATCCAGGCTCCTTTACAGCTTTTCTTCCTGTCAAAACACCCATCACAGTGCTGTGAGGCTCCCTGGCCCTGCCTGCTGCAGTCAATAAACTTGCTCTAACTTGAGGGGAAAAAAAAAAAGGCAACGAGAAATAGGCATTGTGGGCCAACACTTGGAAAAACACAATCCACAAACACTCCAAGTTCCCACTGTTTTGGGCTCACTGGCTCACAGAGAGGAAAGCCTGGCACCCAGCCTCCCTGGCTTTTGCTCATCACCATCTTCAGGGTCTGGGGAACACATCATGACTGAATAAACAGCCAACAAGGATGAAAAAAGAGTGTCCCTGAGGCACAGCTCCCCATGGCGCTGCCAGGGCTGTGGGGGAGCCACTGCGGTGTGTCAGCTGCAGGTGGACAAATTCCCGGGGCAGGCAAGAGGGTGAGGTGCCCTCTCAGAGCGACCCCCTGTGCCAGCTGCCAGGGGGCCGAGAAATGGATAAATACTCACAAATGTACGACGAGCCATGGGGGGCTCTCAGGAGCCAGCGGGGCCAAGCACAGGACAGGGCCGGGCCGGGCCCTCATGGGCACAGGCTGAGGGGCCGAGCGCGGCGTGGGGGAGAAACACACCAAGGAGTAAAAATAAATAAAAAACCCTGACTTTTTGTTTTGTCTTGTCTTTTTTTCTGTCAGCATGGCTGAGTCAGGTAAAGTTTAAAAGCTCCCTGCTTGTGCGCTAAGCCACCTGCAGGGGAGGGGACGGGGAGCGGGCAGAGACCCCTCGGGAAGGGACCCAGGACGGCACAGAGAGCCGAGGGAGGGTCCCGAGAGCACAGACCCCGCCGGGTGAGCCACTCACCCGAGCTGGCACTGCCACTGTCCCCCGAGTCGTGTGGTGTCCCGGTGGCAGCAGCGGCGGCGGCAGCAGCGACACACCGCCTGCCCTCAGCCCTCACAGGGCCCTCAGGGGGCACCGGCGGCCCCCGAGCCCGCCCGGCCCTCACCAAAAGGGCAGGAACCCCCCCAGTGCCCCCTCACCAAAAGGGCAGGAACCGCCCCAGGGCCCCCTCATGAAAAGGGCAGGAACCCCCCCAGTGCCCCCTCACCAAAAGGGCAGGAACCGCCCCAGGGCCCCCTCATGAA